>JAUTXW010000323.1:0-85000 GCA_030620095.1 Kuschelorhynchus macadamiae
AAAATCGTCCAGTTTTCAAAGTGAAAGCCGCTCGCTTTTCTTGAAATCCGCCGTTGTCTGGCCGATATACACGAATTTGGCCGTCATAGGTGGATTGAAAAGTCTTTTCATCGGTGAATACCATCTCGTGTCCAAAATTGTGGCTGAAAGTATACACAGTTCAAGGTTTTCGGGGCTTCCCTTTTCGCTCTTCCGTCAGCAACATTTTCTAAATTCATTCTGATTTTTTTCTGGTGATCGAATTTGGATGCACGCATGTGTGTTTGTGTTACCGTTCAAGCGATGATTTTTTTAGTTTATTTTTATTATATTATAATTAATAAAAATGCGGACTCGCGCAAATTTTATGAAAACCGAACAAAATTTCGCATATACACTAAAACAAGAGTTTTTTTAGTGTTAGATTAGCCCAGGTTCGTCGATAAAGCATCAATAAAGCCATAAAATCACAAGCTAACATAAAATAATCGAAAATCAGATTTGAAATACCTGCACATTCTAAAGTGTTGTGACTGGCGGTCGCCGTATCCTGCTTTTTGTTTGGAACGGACCAGTTACAATTTTGCTAACAGGTTTTTAATTTTTCCGACACAATATTTATTTATTGATATGAAAAAACTGTTGTTAATTTTAAATACCATGATATACTTACATATAGTAAAATTAATGCTATAAATCTTTTATATAATCAATTCTAAAAAGAAATTGAGCAGATCTTGCTAAAAATATAAACAGGAACCCTGCACTTTTTTCTTTTTTACTTACATATCTCGTACCAAGAGATGGTATCAAATTTTAATTCCTTCTGGAAATAATTCCACTTTGCACTATAACTCGGATTTTCGCCTGGAGTATGTGCTTAGTTATTAATTTGAATGTCCTCAGGTCATGCAGGGTCCAGTCCCTTTACTGCGCATAATTTTACCAGTATAAAGACTAGTTAATTGGCTATGGAATTTCGCTGTCCCTATGATGGTGCAACATTAACACTGCAGTAGTAAAATATCTTTGAAATTTAAATATAATTATAAAAATAAGAACGTACTGCTTTAAGAAAAGACACCGCAAAATCCTTATGAAAATTGGCTTTTGGTCAAATTAGCTGAAACTCTGAAAAAATGTAAATTAAGTCACTCTGATTTCATTTTTGTCATTGGCACAACTTGATCATATAACTAGTTTTTGAGGGTTTACAGTTGTTTATTTGTACTCCCCTTTCAATTTTCGCTTGTAGCTCGTCATGTACTACAACCTCTATATAATTATATGACAATTATTTATTTAGAGTTCTGTAGAGTTTGCTCAATATTAAAAAAAAACTTGCATTTTTACTGCGAAATTTAAATAAACTCCTTGATTATTTTCAGGTGATCTATTCATTATTTCCCCAAGACTTTTCTTCGGGAACCTGAATAATTTCCCCAACAAAATAAGTAAGAAAAAATGTCATAAATTTATTAACAAAAACTATAACATAAACTAAAAACTCTACTAAAAGAAAGAAATAAAAAATAGAAAAAAAAGAAACCATATAAATTTTGAAATTAATAGGTATAGGCAAACTAATAGTACAGAATCGTTTTTTTTTTGGCGGTAGTAGTCTAGACTTTTTTTATTTTTATATCGACTAGATAAATACCCATCAACTATTTGTCAATATTTACTTTTCTAGTCATCTCGTGCTCTATTCAGATAAGAGCTAGAGAACTAAAACGACTTTGAGTCATGATCGATCTAAGAACATTTTTAATTCATTTCAGCTTAAAAAATGATCTTTCCGATTGAGTTAAGGTTACAGGAAGGACAAGAAATAATTGGAATGCAGAACACAGTTCTGGTATACCACTTAACAATAATTATTTTTTTTCGAAAATATAATTTGCAAATTCAAGACTTGTGTTAAGATTTTTAGTGTTGTTATACAATAATGATTTTATCTGAATTAGCTCAGTTGGTAGTTGAGAAGTTAAATCACTTAAATATTTCTCCACTAATAACAGAGCTTTTTCCAAAATTTCTGAGTCATTTAATTTAACAAATATTTGAGGATTTAGAATTGAAGATGTTGAATAAACTGTTTAAAGCGTAGTAAATCTTTTATATAGCTGACTTACTATTACATCTAAATACGCATTAAGTACTGTCCCTTCCAAATATTTCATAGGGTATATATATTATGTTATCTTATTATTATCATTTCCAATGTATCCGATGGTTGCAAAAAATTGCGAATTCCGTGATTTTTTTTAACGATATAAACTTTAATTCAACAAAAATTGTACAAATGTCTAATTTTTTTAGAAATTTCAGAAAAAAACACCGTTTTACTTAAATGTGTGACTTGTGCCAAAAATAGTATCCTGTAGAAATAATTGTCACATAATTCATTAGAGCTCGCATTGCTTAACATTTTAATATACGTTTTTCATACACTTAGTACAAGAAGCGCTACAAGTCAAAATTGAGAGGAAATCACGAAATCGAAAACTCAGAAATTCTCAAGTTTAAACCCTCATATCACAGAAACTAGTCATAAGATTAAGTTTTACTCATAACAACATTTAATCAGAATGACTTCACCTCTTTCAAAGTTTTAGCCAAATTGACCTAATACCAATTTCCATAACTGCGGTGTCGTTTAATTTTCTTGCAGAAAAGGTTCTGCTCTTTGAAGTTTTATTATCTCCAATTGAAACTTTATTTTCTACATTAGTAGTCAGTCAGTCAGCTACCAAGTATATCTTTTATACTCAATGATATAAATCTGGATTATTGTTTTTTGTAATTATTTATTTAATATAACTGATAGCATATTATTACAGGAAACATTACTTTAACTTGAATAGTTAGTACAAATATATTTAAAAATACAATAATAGTAAAATTCTTGCTTTTAGTGACTTCGAATATAATGAGTGCAAGGGTTAGGTTAGGTCAACAACAAAGTCATCAACCAAGTCAAAAACTTTGAAGATCTAAATCTGTTTATTTCTCTACGTTTCGGTCTATATTAAACCATCTTCAGCAGACTAAAAAATACATAAGATCATAAGCAAATAGGGAAATACATGTAAGTATACAGAATTAACAAGTAAAACAATTAGCAAAACTATACAAAATACAACAATAACAACACACCAGTTAAAATACTTAAAATTTCAATTTTTTTAATATAAATTATTATGGATATTACTTATAGTGTGTTACATTAATTTTAAAAACATAGAACATTATGGGACAAGGCAGGAATTATTTCAGACCAATACATTTGTTTTTAACTTTTATATGTTATTAAATACCGAATATCTGCTAAAATTAGATTCTTATCATGGGAATAAAAAAAACAAAAACTACTATTTATATTTTTTGGACTACTCAAGAAGTGTTAAATCTTAATATCCAATATAATATACCAGGTGTTATTTAGATTTAATTAGATTGAAATAGGATAGACTTAATTTTTCAATATCTTGTTTTTTATTTATGCTAGTTTTATGTTTTTTAATTTGAACCATTTCACTTAATAACCTTTTTTGGTAATTAATCTGCCTCTCAACAATACTAGTTTCTTCAAAGCTAAAAGGTTGTTGGAAACTTTGAAAATGTTCAGTTAAAGCTGTTTTTGATTTATCATTAAGAAGATTTATAGGTCTTACTCTTCTTTTATGTTCTGATATACGCGTTTTCAAGTATCTGCTGGTTTGGCCAATATATACGCCATTATAGTTCATAATTCCAATGCATGAACATTATTTGATCATGTATATTACGTACATATCATATGTATAGGAATTTATTAAAATATCAAATATTACATTTTATGGAAATTACAACTGTAAATATGCTGGCTATGAACCATTTTGAAACTTTTTTAAACAGAAAGAAGTTTAATTGCTTCATTTAAACTTTTTCAAGTCTTAAGAATATCCTTATATAATAAAAACGAATCGCTTCGTGATCATTTATGTTTACTTTAATCTGACTTTTCTCTTTGTGACTGATAATTTAATTAAGAGTAGAATTCATGCTCATTAGCACATAACTTATTATATGCTGTTCTAAAATATAGGTATTAACATGGTATTTCTGTCCTTTGTAATTTTGAAGAATCTCTATTTATTCAATTCAAGATTGCATTCATTCTGAATTGTTATGACGATTTGGGGAAAGGGGAGGGTTAGGATTTAGAGTGCAGCGGACAAAATTACATTGGACATGTCACGGCTAATTGAACTAGAGATAAACAGAATTGTTATTTTGCAACATATAAATATATTAAAAAACAAAATATTTTGCTGATTAATTCAAATAATATTTAATATTTTTTTTAATATTCGTGCTTTGTGTAATTTTAGTTAAAAAATGGAAAACTTATTGGTGGATAAGTCTCTCATATCATCATGTCAGATCTGGCTTTCGATACTTGTCTGTTTGGGGTTAGAATATAGTACTGAATTAAAGACTTTGATCCAGTGGCATATTGTAGATGCCCCGTCTTAAGATTTAGATATTATTCGCCTCTTCGTCGTAATTCCCCTATTCCTAGGATGTCTCACTTGATCCTATCTAGATTATAGTTCAATTCCATTAATCTGTCATCTCTTGCCATTGATCTTGTATTGTATATATAGTTGGCAGCTTAATTTTACCCAGATATTCTTAGCACCTCTTGTTCGGTAACTAGTCTGCCCGCTACCTTGTTAGAGATAATTGAACTGCTGAGTATAGTAAGAAAATTAACAGGATTTTGGGTTTGGACATGATTCCCCTGGGATGGGATGTTGAGGAGGTCATGAACTCACGTAAGGCAGGCTTGTAGTAGATCTATCTCCCATCGGGTTCACGAGAAAGTGTCCACATGGTGTAACAATAATTGCATGTGTGTATATATAAAATTGTGTTATATATGCGTGGTGGAATTCGTTAGAAGAGAAGTTCTATGTTTCTTAAATTTTTAAGTTTACACATTTTTTAATTACATTTTTAAGTAAAATTAGTACATTTTGAGGTGTTCCTTGTAAGTTTTTATTTTATTATTATTATTTTTTTGTACAATTTATTCAAATAGCTTCTGCTGTAATACAGAAATATTTCCATCAAATGGAAATAACCGAAAAAGTCTAGACAGTTTCTCTGTAATTAGAAATGGACTGAGGTTTTATTTTAAGAAAACAAGAAAGGGCTTTCTTTGTTCCTAAAATAATTGAAACCAGACTCTAATATGTGAGTGTAGATCCAGAAAATTGTATGCTATATACTACGCCTTGTTTCCCGACTTCAAAGGAAGTTTACTTTCTATATTTAGAACCGATTCGGGATACTTGATGCAATCAACGTTCTCTGAACTACATCAATTACTTTTGTTGTCGGCGCTGCATTGCATTTTCGATGACACCTATTATGTTCACAGATTGTTAATTTGCAAATATACTGTTAGCCTCATAGTAATATTTTGTTTCTTTTAATGTGCTAAATATAACAATTTCATTGATATAGAATATTTTGTTTTAATATAGTAACAAAAACCAGTGGTGGGCTGCGAGTATTTCAGTCCCGGAGCGGACTTTCATTTTAAGCCTCTCTTTTCCCTTTTTGTATAGAATGACTGATTTTTATGAGGAGAAGCGTAAAAAGTAAATGCAAAAACACTGAAGAGAAATTTGAAAATTTTGAAATTTTATTGTAAAGATATCTCTGATGAAACTTTGGTATTATTTATGGAGTTAATAGGACCGACATTAATTTTATTAATACAGACTAACGATATTGTATTAACATATTTTTACTGACCTCGTAAAAGGGAAGTATTGTAATCGTCAAAAATCACCCTCCGAGATTTTTTCAGATCTTTACGTCTGTCTATCTGTGTGTCTGTGTGTTCGCGGTATAGCTTAAAAACTACTTACCTGATTAACTTCAAATTTTAGTCAAAAATTAGGGGTCATATGGGAATAACCTGGTAACAACATGGCGAAACAAAATGGTGTCCTAATCTGCCTGAAAAAAACTTGTTAATTGAGTGATTTCAAGTCTTTTGCAATAATTAATTGTGGTATAGGGATAAACTGGTATAATTGTGGTGCTAATTCAAGATAGTGGAACAAAATGGCGGTCAAATAAAACATTTGTAATAATGAAAAAAATCGCTCATTTACATATCCCCATGTTTTAGCATTCCTAAAGGCCAGATATTATGTTTTATCAATTTCGTCGGTCTGTCTGTCAGTTCGCGGCATAGTTTAAAAATTACTTACACGATTGACTTCACAAAAATTAATGGTCATATGAGGATGACCTGGTAATATTTTGATAAAAATCCAATATGGCGCAACAAGATGGTGGCCTGGTAAAACGTTAAAAAATTATTACTGAAAAAAACTAGTTATCCAAGTTACCTCAAATTTTGCTCGGAAATCAAGTGTTATCTAGGAGTAAACTGGTAACATTTTGGTATGAATCCAAGATAGCAAAATAAAATGGCGGCCTAGTAAAATACAGGGTCCGGCAAAATGATCTCCCACATTTTAATCTTTAATAAAAACGCCATTGTAAATGCTATTTATTTTTTTTTATTATTAAATGTAAATCTACACTATGCCATTTGTTTTCATTAAGTTTTGAAAATTACAGAGTCCAAGTGGTCCACTTGAGCAGTTATTTGAGGCAATATTCCTGCAATTTCTTGGCGTATTGCTGCTTTCAGTTCGTCAATGGTTCGGGGATGGTGTTCAAAGACCTTCGCTTTCAGGTAGCCCCAAAGAAAAAAGTCGCATGGGGCAAGATCGGGAGAACGCGCAGGCCACCCAACATCTCCACGTAACGAGATTACGTGTCCTGGAAACATTTCCCTTAAAACGTCCATTGACCTTCTCGCCGTATGAGCTGTAGCTCCATCCTGTTGGAATCACACATCCGGATGTTCAAGTTCTCTAAGTTTTGGTTCCAAAAAATTACATAGCATGTCGATATATCGATCAGCAGTTACGGTAACCGTTACGCCACCCTCTTCAAAAAAGTAGGGACCCCAAATGCCAAATGATCCAACAGCACACCAAACAGTAACACGTGGGCTGTGAAGTGGCTTTTCATGCAGCTGCCGCGGATTTTCTGGTGCCCAGTAGCGAAAATTCTGCTTGTTCACGCAGCCAGATAAGTGGAAATGCGCTTCGTCACTCGTAATTAAGACAGCGTTTTGTGGGACGTTTTGAAGAATGTCGTTAGAACATACTCTGCGATTTTCCCAGTCTCGTTCACTAAGTTCTTGCACGATCATAATTTTGTATGGGTGAAACTTCAGTTCTGCGTGTAAAATTCTTCTCACAGAACGATCTGACAAACGCAAAGCAGAAGCATGTTTACCAGCTGAACGGGTAGGAGATCGTCCCACTGCTTCTCTCACAGCTGCAATATTTTCAGGTGTCCTAGCACTTCTGGGTCTGCCAGTTGATTTTCTTTTTAAGGCTGAACCTGTGGCTCTAAAGTTTGAAACCCACAACAGTATTGTTTTGCGATCTGGAACCGGAGCATGTCTACCAAGCGCGAAGTGAGTACGAAAATTTCTTTGCGACGTCGTCACAGATTCGTTATTTTTCATAAACGATTCGATAATGAATGCATGATGCTCGCCCGTCCAATTCATGGCGACAACTGAAATGGCAAGGCGCGAGCTACCGGCTAAATACACTAAGCTCCCCTTCACTTCAGTGATTCGTGCGCAGCGGCGCGGCGGTACAAAATGTGGGAAATCATTTTGCCGGACCCTGTATTTAAAAAATCAGCCCGAAAAACTATTTACTATCCAAGATGGCAACAAAAAATGGCGGTCAAATAAAATGTTTAAAAAATCAACTTCAGTTTTGCATAAAAATTAAATGTTATACAGGTATAAACTGGTACGAATTCAACATGATCGAACAACATGGTGAAGTATTACTGCAAAAACTACTCATTTTAATTTATTTTAATTATGCCCAATAATCAAGTGTGACCTAGGTAGAAACTAGAAAACTTTTGGTAGGAATCCAAAATGGGGGAACCAAATGGCGCCCAATAAGAAAATATGTATTAAATGACTACTTATCGGGTCTCCTTTTCTAGTTCTAATAAAGGGAGAGATTTATAACGAGGGAAGGGAAATTTACCGATTTTTTTTTTAATGTCGAACATAGTATTAACGACAAAACAGATCAAAGATTAATAAGAACCTGACAATATCACCATAATCTAAATTCGAAGTTGTTTTTTATTCTATTATAATCGCCAGAATATTTAATTTGTCGTCAACCCTTGTTATCCCAACATTATTTTTTGAGTTTAAGCTTCTTTCACAAGAGGCCCCTTTAAGTTCTAGGTTAGATGCAGATCTGCCAAAGTCCCATTAGTTAATAAACTAATAAAATTATTTTTTTCATATTAGTAGCACAGTATGTATATGAGGTTTTATTTTTAACATTTTTTTATTTTTTGCAGAAATATTTTTTACCCAATTCGTCATATTCAAGGACTTTCATGACAAAATCTAAACTTATACAATAGGATATCTGCAGGATAATTCTAGAATAAAGCGGTCTAAGCCCTGAAAAATTGATCTTCGCACTTCCTCTAGCAAGATTGTCTGTTGATTTGTCTAATACTCTCAGTGCTTATGTTCCTACGCCAAATGTAATGGCCTTATCAACACAAGTGTGTTTCTTTTCTCAAATAAAGGTAAGCAATAGACATTTTTAGTAGTTCGCGAGTATTTAATAAGTAAATTTTAAATAACTATGGGGCATCGTATGAAAATAAAGGTTAGTTAAAATTAAAGCTTCCCATAAGGCTTTAAAATCCTTGGTATCAAAAGCAACTATCCAGTTTTAGTTTAAGCTGTTTTAGAAGTAAATGGTTTTTTCAATTCCAATTGTGTACAATTTTCATCAAGAATATAAAACCGTTACAAAAGAGATTAATTATACCACAAGACGTGAATTCGAATGGCCGCTTTTTAATAAAGCATACTGTATCATTACTACATACTTAATTATAGGGTGATTTACAAATAACTACCATAATTTAACGGCGAATTCAACAGTTAATAACATGAATAACAATTAATATCAACGTTTACCCACAAACGCTTTGTTTAAGAAAGAGGGGATATACAAACAATATTGGGTTTTAGTTTTTGCTATATCGTATACATGCGATTGATATTAGACCGTTAAAGAAAATTTTATATGAGCAATAAATGTGTCTCTACTTTTACTGCCGGATTGTATAACTGAAACGTTTTTAACAAAAAAAATATACGCTAATGATTTTTGCTATTTCTAGAGTTGCTATTAAAACTAGAAAGTTGTCTTTTCGACATTTTTGATGTACTAAGCCGTTTCCGTGAAAAATATTAAAATATATTTTGATTTTGACATGAGTCAAAATATCTCAAACAAAAATGCACTGTGATAAAACAGAGATGTGCGCATGTGTACAGTGCTGTGTTATTACAGAGCTGGATTAAACACCCTGTATATCGAATAATTAATTTCGAGGTTTATTAATTGCACATCTTGTTTTTTTTTGTTTGAGTCATTTAGTAAACGCGCATACTATATTTTTATTGGGCGCCATCTAGGGATGCTAAAACTTGGAGATATGTAAAACGTGGGAGGTTGATCTTTTTACGATTACAAACATTTTATCTGGCCGACACTTTGTTCCGCCATCTTGAATTCGTACTAAAATTTCACCATTTGATTCCCCCCACGTAATGCTTGATTTTTGTGCAAAATTTAAGGTAAATTCGATATAGTTTTTTAGTAATATATTCTTTAACGCCATATTTGATTTTTATCAAAATGTTACCAGACCATCCCCATATGACACTTAATTTTTGTCCGAAATTTGAAGTCAATCGGATGAGTAGTTTTTTAGCTATGCCGCGAAGAGACAGACATACAGACTGACGGACCGCATGCGTGGGTATAATACAACAAGAGTAGAAAAAGACTGAGAAACTCTATCAAAGCTGCTTGGAAGACATTGTGTGATACTGTTAACTGTGATATTTTTGGAAATGGCTACAAAATAGTTATGCAAAGGATCTCTGAGCTTTCCCCCGGACCAAATATGGCTATGGATTTTATGGATAAATGGTGAAACATACAAAATAAATATATCTTAACTGCAAATCAAGCACCCATCATCATCCAGTCAATTAAAAACTAAATTAAAATTAACAATGGCATTGGTTTTTAAGAATAATTTACAAACAAAAATCTTTTTTGGCTTTTTCGCAACTGAAAAAGAATATTTAACTTTAAATTAATTGAAACAGATATTTAATATAATTACATACCTCAACATGTAGACTGTCTGTCTACGGAATGTTTCGATACATAATATAAATAATATTATTTAAGCAAGTATAAGAAATTATATCATTTACCTTAAGTTTTTATAGACACATAGTAGTTGTACAAATTGTTTCATCCATCGGGACTCATCAGTGCGCCGATCGTAAGAGAAAAAACATTAAATAATAGAAAAGAATTGATTTCAAAATTTTAAAATGTGTCAGTTTGTTTGACATGTAACCTAGATATAAAAAAATTGATAGTTTGCAGCCATCTATAACGTTATTTTTAAATGTGTTCAGATGCCTGCAGATTTGTTGCGTTTAGATAGGATGAAAGTATTTGTACTACTACTATGTGTATAAAAATTAAGGTAAATGATATAATTTCTTATACTTGCTTAAATAATATTATTTATATTATGTATCGAAACATTCCGTAGACGAGACGTCTACATGTTGAGGTATGTAATTATATTAAATATCTGCTTCAATTAATTTAAAGTTAAATATTCTTTTTCAGTTGCGAAAAAGCCAAAAAAGATTTTTGTTTGTCAATCTAAACGCAACAAATAATCTGAACACATTTAAAAATAATTTACAAGTATGTGAAATTTAAATGTAAACAGAAAGATTTAGATTGTTCATTTGGAGAGATTCACAAAAAATCTCTCAAAGAACAATCTTACTCCAGTCCTTGGAGACTAAAATACTACAACATTTGAGTCTGGATACTTCAGATGTTGAGCAGTTTAATTAACCGACTTATTCACCAAGACTAGATCCTTACCATTATTTTATTTTTAATTTTTACTTTTGAGTTATAGTTGATTATTAACTTTTTACTTAAAATAGAAATTATTTTCTTACAAAAAATAATAATAGAGTTTTTTTTTATAAATAAATATTGTATAGAGCCGTAAGAAACAGATAATTTATTACCTTTTTGCCAATTGTATCTATTCAGAATATTAAAAGTTATATTACGTAATATTCATATTTTCATTTCATCTCGATTATATTATATTATATCATAAGTTTTTAGTATTTACTACAACAAAAAAATCAAAATTACCAAACAAGAAAAAAAAGACACAAAAATCAACTAACATGTTTCAATAGCATTCAGACTATGTACATTAGATTAGAATATGCAGCCAGGTATAATTAATAAAACAGTAGGGAAGAGCAGTTCATTTTTCACGAAAATTTCCGGAAAATATTAACTTTAATGTCCAACCTATGTATATATATATATATATATATACATACATATATATATATATATATATATATATATATATATATATATACATATATATAAGTCACTAATTCTGTATGTGTTTTGGGAAAAGCGAGAAATATTATTTATTAAATTATTCACAATTATGATGCTAATATAATGTGAAGAAATTCTTATTCATCGTATTCTGAACAAAACTGTTTTTTAGACGCCCGTAAACAAGCCATCGTCAGAGAAAATCGACGAGAACGGTTTAATGTTTTCGATGAGGAACTCGGGGTGCGGGAAGCGGCCCTTTTACTAGTCCGAGACAAGAACGGCCGTTACTCTTTGCTCAGGGATCCCCTTTTACCTGGATCGATGCGTGATAGCCGCCGATCCAGCCTGGCAGAGCTATTTCGAGGTGCAGGAATTGCTGAACAAAGACACTTTTATATTTAAGGTGAGTTTATTAAAGATATATTTTACACATGTACAGAATGTCCTAACTGAACTTTGCTGTACCACGGTATTATGCTAATTTATAAAGGTGGATAATTATTGATAGCGCTTTTCAATGATTGCTCTGTTGAACTTTCAGAGCACTATTTTGCAGTTTTTATGTTCTATTTAACGCAGATTGGTCCGACATTTCTCATTTTACGTCATTTTATTAAAATGGGACTTGCTCTCAGATTGCTCTTGATTACTTCGGGTCCACAAACAAATATTGAAAAAGTTGTTTTTGGGATTCTAGGAATTTTGTCTCTTTTTCGTCAAACGATTGGAAAATTTAATAATGAGTATAAATAAAAAATATGCACTGAGCTACCGAAAATTGTTTATATTATTAAAAGTTTTTCTTTTCTAACAAATCATATATTCGAGGATTTCACAATGCAGTAAGATATGCATTTTTTATTTATATCTAATAAATACGTAGAATAAATCAAATAATGAATTAGTTTTTTGTTAAGAAATAATTTTTGACATCTAGCTGCGACAAAACGTCGAATATTAAATCAGCAATTCAATTAATAGCAACGGCAACCTCAAATTTATAATTTTATTATTTCTCTTTTAATTACGTTAATTTAATAAACAACATTGAGCATGAAACGTATGTTAGAATCTTATAATTTTTATGCTGGATGGGCGGAATTCATTTTACTTTACGATCCATGTCTAGTTTTACCTCTCTTTAAAGTGTTTGAGAAGATATTTGCTAATTTCTGCCGAGCCGGGATCTTTCAAGATAACTTTGATAATAATTGATAATTTTCTTAAAAAATTGTGCTTTTTTTTTCAAGTTAGATTTTCTGATTTTCCGGTACATTTTGGAATCAAAGAGTAAATCGATAAAGATTTTTAAATCTGTTTCAGTCAAGCGAATGCGGAATTGTCACTCTCAGCAAGAGTTCTATGAGCGGGAGAAAAAAAACTGTTTTAACAATGTAGTATTTATTTTAAATAACAAGCAGAAATAACGTAAACATATTATTTATTTTTTATTATTTACAATGTTTATAATAAATGAACGGCAAGAATAGGTCAGCTTGGAAGGTGCTGGCCGCTGATGATGCTACATTTGGGGAAGATTTGTCACATAAGTTCATATTTGACATATCTCTCTTTATTTTGTAAATTGTTCCAAGTGTCCTTCCGCAACCAGGCTTCCAGTTTTTTGATGTTAATTACTCCTTCATCAGTCTGCTAACATGATTGTCGAAGATCTTATAAATTTGACCTAGATATGGGGCTATTTTTGATGGCATTTTGACAAATACATTCACCCCTACTTACCACTTTTATAACCCAAAGATAACGATTATTAATGGATATTTGTCGATATGGATATGAAATTGTACAATGTCCTATTAAAATTTATTAGTTTGGGAATGTTTACCTTTTCGCAATAGTGCGGAAGTTATATTTAAAGTCAATCGGGTACGTGGTTTTATGCCGCAAACCGTCAGACAGATGGACTGACCGACAGACATACTGACGGATTGAGAAAACATCTGTTTTGGTAACTAAGGAACCCTAAAACGTGAAAATTTATAATCCTGGAATTTTCTCGATTACAAATATTTTATTTGGCCGCCATTTTGTTCCGGGCTCTCATGTTCTTATCTTTCTGTAATGTGTCTTTTAACAGCTTTATGGAAACTGTTTAAATCGGAAAAACCAGTTTTATTCCAGAGACCTTTTTTATTTTCAAAAAGTAAACATGGCCAGCCAAATAATTTATTTATATTTTCTCACCCTGTTAGCCATTGAAATTGTTCGTATTGTTTTTCCGGATAAAAATGTCTAATACAGTTTTTCATTTTTGTGGTTAAATTTTTCATAGGCGGTTTTGCCCTTTCTTTGGAAATTATTTGAAGCTTATTAGCAAAGTTTAAGGTTGAAAATCCCTTTATTATTAAGACACACACCACACATTCACACACACTCTTCTTAATAAATTCTCCAACATTTTCGACGATATTACCGACAGCCGAAGTTGACGGTATTTGCATATCCACGTCCGTATTATTGCCATATATCCATATATTCCGTATCGCACCATGCACGACGCGACGTACATATCACACAACACACGGATAGCCGTTCAAACAAACAACCTACTCCAACGATAGCTTCCACCCCCACTTAAAGCACGCGACTGTAATGCAAAAATTGCAAACAGCCGGTGGAAAGTTCAATAACCTCTGGCTCGATTCACAGGAAATCAAGCATACAGGACTTGGCTGCAGAGAAGGTAGCGGCCCGCATAGGTTCTATTCGATATTCTATTGTGGCTAGGTCGGAGTCAAGGCCGCATTTATTATGGGGTTGATAATTAAGATAATATTTTAGCATTTTTAAATTAATGGTTTCCTATTTCAAAAATTACATTTTTGAAGATGTTTTGTAATTTTTTTTGGGGAAGCACTGCTTCCCTTGCGTCCGTGGACTGCACGCCCCTGCGTTAAGTTGTGTTTTAAATTCAGTAGAAATTATGTGGGCACTATAGTCCGAGTGCCATAAATAAATTGAAGTTTAGTTGAAATAGCTTCCATGCCAATGGGGTGTTTTCTCAACAGGGTCCAACAATTCCCATAAATAGTTTTTAATTTTATTTTTAAGAAATTAAACAGTTCATATTTCTTAACAAAGATAACAATAAGTATTTTCTATTTCAGGCTGAAGATGAAGACCAAACCCACTTATGGTACAGAAAACTCCAGTACCACGCCCAAGGAATGGGAGCGTGGCGAAAACGCAGAAATGCTCTTGCGAACATCATGATTAATGGGATGGGACTTCGGTCGTAGCAATTCCCTGTTTAATTGATAGTATACAGGGTGGTCAAAATTATAATTATCACACATCTTTTAATATTTATGAACATAAGAAGATCCGTAAAGTAATAATAGTTTACTCGTTCTCTAGAATGTATCTAGTTTTATAGTTCTCCGTACCACTTTGCATACCAAGTACTTTGTAAAATGTGTAATAACTATTTATATGGTTTTAAAAACTACAGCTTTAAGAGTAAAATTAAGATAAAAGTGTCCTTTTCCTACTAATATTAATTATTTTAAATTAATTATTTTAATCGAGTTTACGAAAAATATAAACAATTACCTCTACTGTATTTATTGTAAAATATTATCGACATTATGTAATCCAGATACGCTACTCATAAATTTAAATTCCAGTACACGAGTGTATAGATGATTGTTTGAAATAATATGTTACAAATTTAGTAATTATTAGCTGTGATATTTTGGTTTGGGTGGAGGATATATTATTATTAACAGTAGCTGTAGTTCCAGTATTGATGTAACTTATCTATTTTATTGTATTTCTAAACACTGTATTATAGTTGCAATAAAAATTAATCTATTTCATCTCATGCCTTTCATTTAACTCGGGTTCTCTGATGAATGAAAAAATTTTAAATTATTTTATAATAAGTATTTTTTTAACATTATTTATTTATTAATGCAATAAGAACCTGCCAACAGTTGTGTTCGAGTTAAACGAGACCTAGTTGTGTATATTTTTGGTAATATTCTGTTACCCTAAATATATCAATTTCTATCAAAATTTGTGACTTTAATAAACTGATCATCACTCGAAGCGTCCACCTTAGGTTTTTGCCCCATTTTCAAAGTTGCGTATCTTAAAAAGTATCATGAGGCCTTTGATGAATTTGAACTTTTTGGAATGACTGGTTAACTGGTTTTCAATTGTGGTATCAATTTAGTGTGTAGTATCAGATGATAGTGATATACGGGACACATAATCAGTGGTGCAACTATGGGGGGGCTAGGGGAGCTTAGCCCCTCCGCCAAACGATTGGTGATCACATTTGAGGGCGCAAAACCGATAATAGTCAAATTGAAAACTGATATGGGTAGGGTAAATTTTCTAACATTGAAACATAATGGAAGTCATTGACATAGATAATTAATTTTTGTCGACTACACATATTTAAAATAAAAATAATATTCCAAAAAATGGCGAAAATTACTTAATTGTTTGTATCAAAATAATGTTTGTCCAGTATATGTACAGGGTAAGCCCGGCAAGCGAGACCTCCCCTTGATATTTGTGATAGCTGAAAATAAAAAAAAAAACTTTATATAAAATAGTTTTAATATTCAACGGACTTTATTTTATGACGAGCGTTCACTATACAGAGTGGTTCAAAAAAGTTGGGCGTGTCTAACTTTGCATTTTTAAATGTAACCCTGTATTTTTTATTTCAGTATTGAATTCAGCTTGCAATTCGGTATGTTTTTTGTATAACATATTATCATCGTAAATTTAATAGTTTTAGTCAAAATGATATTTGAAAAAAAAAATTGTAGTTTCCCTCTACTATTGTGAAGCAACTACCTGCTGCAGCCAATACTAGTAACAAGCATTGTTATTAAAATTGCACCAGTTAATATCTATTTTTAAACAACAATATTTCGATTTTAACTTTTTATTTATTAATAACTTATCAAATAATCAAGGAAGTAACAATTAATTAACGGTAGAAAACGTAAAAACTATTAAAACAATTAAACGTGATAGAACCAGTGGATGAAGATTGGAACATTACAAAATGTTAAACTCTCAAATGCTCGAACGTGTTTCCATTTTGTTCGATACACAGATTTCTTTGATTATTTTTCATCACATCTAAAAGTGTTACAGGAGTAATTTTGGAAAACACATTTCTAATCCTCGTTTTCATATCTTCGATGGTAGTTGGTGTAATTACATATACTTGTTCTTTGATATATCCTCAAAGGAAAAAATCTCATGGAGTAAGATCAGGTGATCTTGCCGGCCAGTTTATATTCACTTTTCTTTCTATCCATTTGTTTGGATAAGTTTGATCCAAATAACTGCGAAGAATGTCGGAATAATGAGGAGGTGCCCGTCGTGATGGTACCACATAACTTTGTCGAACCTGTAGACGGACCTCTTCCAAATACGTAGGCAAATTGTTTCTTAAAAAATTTAAGTAAATTTCGCCCGTTAAAGTGCCGTCAAAAAAATGTGGTCCAATAACCTGCGATCCTAAAATTCCGCCCCATATATTTAAAGACCAAACTCTCATCCGATAAGGATTTGAAGTACTGTAATAGTGCATGTTGTGTCTATTAACAGCTCCATTACTTTTAAAATAATTCGTCGATGTACAAAATATTTCTCAAAAATAGTTTATTTTCAATAACTCTCGTTTGAAGATCTCTACAAAAATTTACCCTGTTTTGGAAATCATCCCCATGGAGTTCTTGATTCAGACAGATGTGATAAGGATGATACTTATTTTTTCTAATAATTCGGAATACTGTGCTCTACGAAATATTCAGATCATGTGCTAGTGAATAGGTACTTGGATTTAAATTGTCCACTATATTGAAAATAACATTGGTTTCATGTTCCTCACTCATTATGAACTGTTTTTTCTTAGATTCTAGATAACTTCGATACTTGACAGCGATAGGTAAACACAAACAAAAGAACAACCACCATAATTACGCACATGTTTAGCAGCCTACTATTATTAATTATCACAGGCTCAAGTTAAGACGTCTTTTCGTGATAGATAATGACGACAGGTAAGGAAACATTTCATTCGATTTCGACTATGTCCGCGGACGTTTTAAAAGCGTTGTGTAAAGATGGGGTATTTCGATTCTTTTCTTATTAATTTTGAGAAGCGTAACATTGGTCTAAATTTGGCTGTGAATTCTTTTGTATTATTTAAAATTTTGACATCTCACTCAAATTATGGATAACAATACAAGGATAGTCAAATAAATTTAGGGGCAGAGGAGGGGTTGCCCCCAAAACCTCCCTTGAGTGCGCCAATAATAACAATAAATTTTGCAGCAAGGCAAGAAAGCTATAAAAAATGTTTCAAGTATTATTTTGGCGAAAACTATTAAATTTACGATAATAGTATGTTTCACAAAAAATATCCAGAATTGCAAGCTGAACCTACAAATTAAATAAAAAATACAAAAATGCAAAGTTGGACCACGCCCAACTTTTTTGAACCACTCTGTATAGTAAACGCTCCTCACAAAATAAAGTTCGCTGAATATTAAAAATATTTTATATGAAGTTTTTTTTCCTATTCTCAGTTATCATAGAAATATGGTCTCGCTTGCCGGACTTACCCTGTATATTATGTTACACAGATGTGCTAACTTTTGAACTGCTTAAAATTTTTATATACGGGTTTCATTTCATTACATTCTATGTAACTTTAAAATTCGTAATTTATTCAAAGAAAAAAAAATATATGTATATATATATATATATATATATATATATATATATATATATATATATATATACAGTGTGTATCAGCCAAATGGAATAAATTCGATAATAAATAAATGGGGGCGTGTTCGGAAAAACGCTTGGACCCGTCGATTGGTATTTTTAGTTGCTCATTTTCTCCAATAAAAACTTTTTATACAGGGTGTGTCCTGTAACAGTGGTCAATGCCAACTTTCTTATTTCAAATGCAACACCCCGGATGTTATTTAATTTTTGGATTCTTTAGGAGATTCTAAACATATTTTATGTTCAATGTCCTATACCTATCTTCAACTATTTCGGCAATATTAAGTGTTTTCAAATTTACTGCAAAAATTAAGATTAAAAAAATAAAATTATTTATTTCTTCATAATGTATAAACAAAAGTAAAAAGTTAATTTAGGAACTGTTGAATATGCTCGCCGCGAACGTCTTGGCAAATTCCTAATCTTAAATAGAAATTTCTTCTAACGTTATTTAGCATCTCAGGCGTGACCGATCTAATCGCAAGCGTTATTCGTCTTCTTAAGTCAGCTAAGTCGAGGGGTTTAGTTTTGTATACAACATTTTTAATATGTCCCCATAAGAAAAAGTCTAATGGCGTCAGATCAGGGGATCGCGCTGGCCATACTATCGATCCTCGTCTCCCTATCCACCGATTTGGAAATATTCCGTTGAGGTACTGCCGGACATTAATTTGGTAATGGTGCGGTGCTCCATCTTGCTGAAACCATATCATATTCGCTGGAACTTGTGGGTTTGCTGGATCCGGATACAAATTTGTCAAAGTTGGCACGACATTATTTTGGAGCAGTGCTAAATAATTATCGCCATTCAAATTGCCGTCAATGAAAAAGGGGCCTATGATATGATCCCTAACAATTCCTGCCCAAACATTAACCTTTTCAGGATATTGAGTATGTTCTTCGCTGATCCAGTGAGGATTTTCCCTAGACCAATAGCGGCAATTTTGACGATTTACATGACCGTGAAGTGTAAAGGTGCACTCATCCGAAAACAAAACATGTTCTAATTGAATAACATTGTTATCTAACAAAGCCATCATTTGTTCACAAAAATAAGTTCTCCTATCATAATCGTCTTCCATGAGCTCCTGAGTTGGTATCACTTTATAGGGATGCATTTTATTTTCTTTTAATGTTCGAATAATCGACGAATGGCTAATATCGAACATTGCGGCGGCTTGTCGACTAGAAATATGTGGGTTTTCCTCAAACTCAAGCATAATATCCAATTTAGTATCATCATTTATTGAATTGGCAGCTGCTTTTTTTATCTGCCTCACATGTCCAAGCTCGCGAAACTGCTTTTCTATTTTACTAATTGTCCCTTGGGATATATGCGGCAAATTTGGAAATTTTTCATGAAATAAGCGAGCAACTTCCACTTGTGTTTGTGTGTTATCTCCATAACCAATCATTTGTAGAATTGTTATTTTATGCATTTCTGTTAAATGAACCATTTTTCTGATATTAGGTATTATGCAGTTAACGAAATTCAAAAGACTATGACACTGACACTGACAACTACTGTCTTGCAAAGAGAAAGGCCAGGCATTTTACACAAAAGTAAACAAAACTTAAAAGTAAACAAAACTGGCTCTTTTTGTTCCATATCAATAAAAAGGAACGCTAAAATGGTTTTTGCTTACATTCTTAATATGAAGACCTAAATGGTAAATAAGTATTGAGTGTGTTGTAGCGAATTTTTGTAATCGAATAAATAGTTCAGTAACCAGAGCCACTTTCATGAATAATAATAAATTCGAAATAAATAAAATAAAAATAAATTTGAAAACACTTAATATTGCCGAAATAGTTGAAGATAGGTATAGGACATTGAACATAAAATATGTTTAGAGTCTCCTAAAGAATCCAAAAATTAAATAATATCCGGGGTGTTGCATTTGAAATAAGAAAGTTGGCATTGACCACTGTTACAGGACACACCCTGTATAAAAAGTTTTTATTGGAGAAAATGAGCAACTAAAAATACCAATCGACGTGTCCAAGCGTTTTTCCGAACACGCCCCCATTTATTTATTATCGAATTTATTCCATTTGGCTGATACACACTGTATATATATATATATATATATATATATATATATATATATATATACAGTGTGTCCGAAATTGGTTATGACAGTATTGGGATCTCGGAAACCGTGATAGTTACAAAAACGTTTAAATGGAGAAAGTTTTAGACAATTATGTTTGTAATTTAACGCCGTTTTGCTCGCGATTCTATCTTTTTTAGTTTTTGAGATATTTTGAAAAAACCAAAAAACTGCATTTTCGAAAAAGTCCTATAATTTATTTATTTATGAAAATTTTCAAAATCTGTAAGAACAGTATTAAGGCAACTTTTTACGTAGAGTGCACCTATTAAGTCAGATTTTACATACGACGTTTCGATTTTCTAGAACCATCATCAATTTTGTTTTTTCTTATGGCCGCTGTGTTCGATTTTAACAGTTTTGAAAAGAGTATTTCTTTAGCTTTTCAACGGTGTATCACACTTTGTAATTAGGTTATTACTAAAGGTGCAAAAAGTGCGTAGAGAAAATATTTAAACGTTTTTTGGAATTATCAAAGTAAAAAATTAAAAATTAATAGTGTTAAAAGGCAATATGTAATTCAACATCCAGTTCTACAAAAAATTAGTAAAAACTACTCAATAACATTGCACAATGTTCACAAATGTTCAAATGACCAGCCGCAGATAACACTAACATCTTTGCTCAAGTAGGCTTTGGTTTTGAAATAATAGAATGCTTTTAATCTGTCAAAAATGCAACGTTTAAGTTTTATTTAACATTCATCGCTGTTTTAATAAGGATTACAATGGCGTTAAACTTTTCTAATGAAGAAATGTTTGATATGTTAGTGTGTTATATTAAAAATGAAAGAAATGCAAACAGGGCCATGGATGTGTATTTTGACACGTACCCCGAAAGACGGCAGCCTGGCAGAACTTATTTTCAAACGCTGGTTAGAAACTTGCTTGAGTTTGGCAGTTTTAATAAGATTCGCACAAAGAAGTATGCAAAAGACAACGAGCAACGCAAGAGGCAAATCCTAGAATATTTTAATGAAAATCCGACTTCATCTACAAGAAGAAGCGAAACAGAACTTCAAATTCCAAAATCTACCGTTCATGGCGTCTTAAAAGTAACTAAATATCGTCCTTACAAGCCAACAATTGTGCAAGGACTTCAAGCAGGTGATTTCGAAAGAAGAATTGTTTTTTGTAATTGGTATATCAATAGATGTCGAGAAAATCCCGCTTTTTGCAATAAAGTCATTTGGTCAGATGAGACTCATTTTACAAACTGTGGTATTTTTAATAAAAAAAATCATCATTATTGGGCTATTGAAAATCCGCAACTATGCGATCCACGCAGGCTGCAAGAGCGATTTGGTTTTAATGTGTGGTGCGGGATGCTTGGTAAGATAAACATAGTCTAATTGAATTGCTTATAATTCAATATTTTCCATTACTTTTTAGGAAATCGTCTCATTGGTCCCTTTATTTTTGATCAGACACTGACAGGCCCAAGATACCTTGCCATGTTACAGAATCAAATAGTTCCTGCCATTCGAGAAGCTGTGCCAGATGATCAGTTTAATAGCTTGTGGTTTCAGCAAGACGGTTGTCCTGCACATAACAGCAGGGATGTACAAACCTTTTTAACAACTTTTGGTGAAAACGTAATATCCAACAGTGGTCCTGTCCGCTGGCCAGCTAGATCCCCGGATATCACGCCGTTGGATTTTTATTTATGGGGATGTGCGAAAAATGAAATATACGAATTTGACCCCCCAGAAAATAGGCAAGTTCTTAAGCAGCGAACCCGAAATATTCTAGAAAATATAAATAGAAATACCATTCAACGGGTAATCAGAACAGTTGATTGATTGATTTTCTGTTAATTCTTGTAAGGTTAGTACTTTTAAATCGCCATGAACGGTTGACTTCAGAATGTGAAGTTCTGTTTCAATTCTTCTTATGGAAAAAACCAGATTTTCATTAAAATATTCTAATATTTGCCTATTCCATTCCTTGTCATACTTGCATACTTTCTGTTGCGATTCTTAAAATTGGCTAACCCTAGCAAGCTTCTAATCAGTGCAGCGCTTGAAAAGAAGTTCTGTCGACAGTCGTTCTTCGGGTACATTATGTGCAGTGCACATAGTATTAATGTTACTGAGTAGAAGTTATTGATTTTATGCAGAATTTAATGTCCAATTAAAAAATATTGCTATTTGAAACTATTAAATTTTAATTTATATCGATAATTCGAAAAAATGTTTAAACAGTCTTATTTCAAACGCAAAGCCTACTTGGGCAAAGATGTTAGTGTTATATGCGGGTGGTAGTTTGAACATATGTGAACATTGTGCACGAATCAGTTATGTTATTAGGTAGTTTTTACTGATTTTTTGTAGAACTGGATGTTAAATAACAATATATTGCTATTTAACACTATTAATTTTTAACTTTTTACTTTGATAATTCCAAAAAACGTTTAAATATTTCCTCTACGCACTTTTTGCACCTTTAGTAATAACCTAATTATAAAGTGTGATACACCGTTGAAAAGCTAAAGAAATACTCTTTGCAAAACTGTTAAAATCGAACACAGCGGCCATAAGAAAAAACAAAATTGATGATGGTTCTAGAAAATCGAAACGTTGTATGTAAAATCTGACTTAATAGGTGCACTCTACGTAAAAAGTTGCCTTAATAATGTTCTTACAGATTTTCAAAATTTTCATAAATAAATAAATTATAGGACTTTTTCGAAAATGCAGTTTTTTGGTTTTTTCAAAATATCTCAAAAACTAAAAAAGATAGAATCGCGAGCAAAACGGCGTTAAATTACAAACATAATTGTCTAAAACTTTCTCCATTTAAACGTTTTTGTAACTATCACGGTTTCCGAGATCCCAATACTGTCATAACCAATTTCGGACACACTGTATATATATATATATATATATATATATATATATATATATATCGCCATAAATATTAATTAAATCATATGATGGCCTAAAAGCTAATAAGAAACATAAAAACTTAGGCAATATCGAGAGTTTATAATTAAATCATAGCCGTACAAAAAAATGCGGGCTAATAAAATGTAAAAACAAATATTACTAAAACTGGATGAACTGGTAAAATTTTGATTCGTTTCAAACTTATACCATAAATAGACTTGGACTGTATCTTAACAATTTTGATTTAGAATGCCATAGGCGTAGATATTCAGTTTTTTAAGGGTTCAAAAGCATTCATATTTTATATTTTGAGAACGCTAATCGATTATAGTCAAATTGAAAATAGATATGGTTGGGGTAAATGTAACACTAAAAGATTCCTGAACTCATTGGGGCAGACTCTTACTTTTTTTTCGATTATACATATTTAAAATAAAAAAGAAAAACGGCGGAATATGGCAAATTTATTTAATTTTTTTTTGTATACATTGTAGTATTAAGAATAAGATAAACCTAACATGAAAATTTTCATGGCTTTGTTGACTTGCAAAAAATATCATGCACAAAAAACATTGTTTGTTTAAAATTGGTTTTATCCTCAAATCAATATTATCTTATAAGTGTCAGGGGTAGAGCCCCCCAAAAGTCGACGTCTAATTGCGCCACTGCACATAATGAAGTTATGTAAAATGATCTAAAATTTTTTATGATCTCATTGTAACTAGAAAAATGTAGACTGATTCTTAATTCGATTTTATTTATTAATGCAATATAAACCCGCCAGCAGTGGTGTTCGAGTCAAATGAGACCCAGTTGTGTACATTTTCGGTAATTACTTACCTTAAATATATCAATCTCTATCAAAACTTTTGACTATTAATAAACTGGTCAAGGTTTTTACCCCATTTTCAAAGTTGCCTATCTTAAACAGTATCATGCGGATTTTGATGAATTTGAACTTTTTGGAATGATTGGTAACTGGCTTTCAATTGTGGCATCAATTTAGTGAGTATTATCAGATGATAGGGATATACAGGACACATAATGAAGCTGTGCAAAATGATCTAAAGTGTTTTATGATCCCATTTTAACTAGAAAAATACAATTTGATTCTTAATTCGATTTTATTTATTAATACAATAAAAACCCATCAGCAGTGGTGCTCGAGTCAAATGAGACATAGTTGCGGGGGCGTGCAGTCCATGGAAGCAAGGGAAGCGGTGCATCCCCAAAAAAAAATTACAAAACATCTTCTGAAATGTAATGTTTGAAATAGGAAACCATTAATTTAGTTTATATTAAAAATGCTAACACAGTATCTTAATTATCAAACCCTTAATAAATGCGTCCTTGACTCCGACCCAGCCACAATAGAATATCAAATAGAACCTATGCGGACCGCTAGCTTCTCTGCAGCCAAGTCCTGTATGCTTGATTTCCTGTGAATCGAGCCAGAGGTTATTGAACTTTCCACCGGCTGTTTGCAATTTTTGCATTTCAGTCGCGTGTTTTAAGTGGTGGGAGATGCAATCGTTGGAGTAGGTTCTTTGTTTGAACGGCTATCCGTGTGTTGTGTGACACGTACGTCGCGTAGTGCATGGTGCGATATGGAAGACAATAATACGGACGTGGATATGCAAATACCGTCAACTTCGACTGTCGGTAATAACGTTGAAAATGTTAGAGAATTTAGTAAGAAGAGAGTCTGTGAATGTGTGGTGTGTGTCTTAATAATAAAGGGATTTTTAATATTAAACTTCGCTGTTAAGCTTCAAATAATTTCCAAAGGAAGGGCAAAACCGCCTATGAAAAATTTAACCACAAAAATGAAAAAATGTATTAGACATTTTTAGCCGTAAAAACAATACGAACAGTTTAAATGGCTAACAGGGTGTGAAAATATAAGTAAATTATTTTGTTGGCAATGTTTGCTTTTTGAAAATGAAAAAGGTCTCTGGAATAAAACTGGTTTTTCCGATTTAAACAATTTCCATAAAGCTGTAAAATAACACATTATGTCCAAAGCGCATTTACAGGCCGTCATAAAAGAAAAAGTCTTCGGCAAAACCAGAATTGAACACGCCCTTAATAAACAGTTGGAAATTAGTCACCGCCAACACAATGAATCAAGTCGATAAAAATAGGCAAATATTAAGAAGACTTATCGATATTGTTTGTTTTCTCGGACAGCACGAATTGGGATTTAGAGGTCATGACGAAACAAGCGTTTCTTGAAATAGAGGAAATTTTCAAGATTTACTTAGTTTAATAGCTAAATATGATGATTGCTTAAAAAATCGTTTAGACCAGTCTAGCGTTTTTCGCGGAACGTCGAATCGAATCCAGAATGATTTAATTTCCGCTGTTGCAACCATTATTCTAAAAAGAATTAAGCAGGAGATTGGCTAGGCGCGGTTCATTGCTATTGTTCTGGAAAAAACACGTGATATCACTAATTTTAGCCAATAATCTATAGTAATACGCTACGTTAAAACAGACGGAAGTATTCAAAAGCGATTTTTAGGTTTTAAGAATGTGTTCGAAAATCGTACAGCAGATGCATTATATACCGTAGTTTATAACGTTACTAAAGAAATTAATGGAGAGAAAAAGTTAGTTTCTCAAAGCTATGATGGAGCTGCAGTGATGGCAGGACAATTAGTGGGTGTGCAAGCTAAGGTTCGAGAAACTTTTCCAAGTGCTGTGTTTGTCCATTGTTTTGCTCATAAATTAAATTTAGTTTTATCCCAGTCCATCAATCACATTAAAAAGTGTAAAGTATTTTTCGTTACTTTAAGTGGCATGGCTGCTTTTTTTACCAAGTCAACAAAACGTGCACAAGCTTTGGACTCCATTGTCCACAAACGATTGGCCAAAGTAGCTCTTACTAGGTGGAACTATAATGGAAGACTTGTGTTAACAGTACCCGAAAATTAAATGAATTGAAACGTGGGACTCAGAAGCAATAAAATTTTAATTTTAATTATTTGTTGAACATATTTTCAGAATTATTTCCATTCTCGGACAATATTTTTAATATATTACAAACTAAAACAAATGATATTGCTTTTTGCCTAAAAAAAGTGGATGATTTTAAGTCCATGTTAAGCCAAAAAAGAAATGATTTTAACCTATTTTGGGAGAAAACGATGACGTTAAATGTAGAGCCACAAGCCTCAAGTCTTCGAACAGATAAGGTGGGAGACGTTCAAACATCATACAGACGCCTCTTTCACGGAATAATCGATCAAATTCAGCAACAAGTAAACTATAGATTTAAGGATTTAAATGATTTTAAATTCCTCGAGCTCTGCATTTTTTTTTTAATGTATTCAGATTATTTGTTTCGTTTAGATTGACAAACAAAAATCTGTTTTGGCTTTTTCGCAACTGAATAAAAATATTTAACTTTAAATTTAAATTAATTAATTTAAAGTTAAATATTTTTATTCAGTTGCGAAAAATCCAAAAAAAGATTTTTGTTTCTCTGCAATTTTGATGCATTTAAAGGAAAAACTTTTCCAGAAGATGCGTTTAAATCTCTTCTTCTTCATTATGGCCAGTTCTTCGACCGAGTGTTACTGCGATCTGAACTAAAAGTGATTTACGAAACTGATGACATTAGCGTAAAAAATAACGCTAAGGAAGTGATGCAATTTTTAAAGACAAGGAGCTGGAAGATGCCTACACCTACGTGTCGAAGTTGTGTGAATTAGTATTGACAATACCTGTTCATCAGTAGAACGCAATTTTTCAACACTTAAACGTATAAAAAATTTCGTGAGAAATTCAACGGGGCAGGAGAGACTTTTGCATACATCGCTGTTGTCAGCATCGACGTTTTTATGATGACGTCATTGATGAATTTGCAAAAAATTATCGAAGCATCGAATTACATTGCAAATAGGTGGGTTTCTAAAAATTGCCCCCTTTCTTAAAATTTCACCGCACGCCCCTGCCTAGTTGTGTATATTTTCGGTAATTATTTACCGTAAATATATCAATTGCTATCAAAATTTTTGACTATTAATAAACTGGTCAATACCTGAAGCGTCCACCTTAGGTTTTTACTCCATTTTCAAAGTTGCCTATCTTAAAAAGTACCATGCGGATTTTGATAAATGTGAACTTTTTGGAATGATTGGTTAACTGGCTTTTAATTGTGGTATCAATTTAGTGTGTATTATCAGATGATAGGGATATACAGGGTACATAATAAAGTTATGTAAAATGATCTAAAATGTTTTATGATTCCATTTTAACTAAAAATGTGCAGTTTGATTCTTAATTCGATTTTTGCTGTCCTAAAGGTTAAAAATGCAAAATAGTAATTTCCCCGATATTTGAAATTTCGTTTTTTTCCAGAGATCCGAATTTTTTTGCTGAAAATCTATTAATTTTTTTATACGACCTTGTATTTTTTTGTTGACCATTCGACTCAATTGTTTTTACTTTTAGCACGGCTAACAAAAAACAATACAAGGCTGTATTTAAAAAAACTTGATTTTCACCAAAAAAATTCGTATCTCTGGAAATTTCAAAAATCTGGGAAATCATTTTGCAGTTTCATCCTAGACCGAAAAAATCGAATTAAGAATCAAACCCCATGTTTCTGGTTAAAATTGGATCGTCAAATATTTTAGATCATTTTACATTACTTCATTATGTGCCCTGTATATCCCTATCATCTAACAATGCACACTAAATTGATACGTCAATCGAAAGCCAGTTAACCAATCATTTCAAAAAGTTCAAATTCATCAAAATCCGAGTGATATTTTTTAAGATAGTCAACTTTGAGAATGGGGTAAAAACCTAGGGTGGACGCTTCGAAATTCACCAGTTTATTACCAAAATTGCGATGTAGCCTTATTGGTTGACTTTACGAAGGCTTTTGATTGTGTTCCCTCCCTGTGACTAAACGCAAAATTGCGATATTAATAGTATCATAAGCCGTTCATCGTCAGTAAAAAAATATTAATTCTATCTGTGCTTTTATTAATGAATGTGAAAGATTACATTATTCAGTTTACCTAAGGTAAATTTAAGATTTAGTGTCCGAAAAAATTCTTCTAACTACACTGTTAACAACTTCATATTTAATCAGGGTTGAAGTAGTTTCTGTTCACAAACTATAAATACTAGGTAGAAAATAATAAAATATTAAATGAAAGAATACCAAGTGGATGTGAAACCACGTGAAGTAAAACTAATCGGTTATTTTGAGTATCTATTGTCGGTACTAAGTTGTTTGATCCAATAGGGTAAGATAAGAATACGATGTTTTCAATACCTAAAAAAGAAAATTTCCGTTAATTTTTGTAATATTAGCATCAATAAATAAATAAATAAATTTTATTTCAAGAGAACAACAAAATACATGATATAGATAAGGCCACAATAATACATAATGCATCATGTGGTCATAAAGTAAACGGTTCTTAGGCCGCTATTTTTTTAAAGGTCCACTTCATGGTAAAAATTGTTTTTTACGATGATGATGCATGCACAGAGACGGTATTTTTCCAAATATTTTTCCAAATTTTCACGTTTCAGGGTCCCTAGATTACGAAAAATATGTTTTTTCTATTCCGTCGGTCTGTCTTTCTGTTCGCGGCGTTACTTACGCGATTGACTTTAAATGTTAGTAAAAAAGTTAGGGTCATATGGGGATGATTTGGTAAAAATCAAATATGGCGGCCCAGTGAAATTTTAAAAAAATTATTATTAAAAAACTGCTGTGATAAAAATATTGTAAATTACGCATTGTATCCAATTAAATTTATCAAGCAAAAGGTTAGAAGGCATTTTAAAGGCATGAACTTCTAGGCATGTTCGATAGAGTATCAATTTGTAAACGTTCGCAGTTCACTGCTAAAACTTCATCTTCCTGGAACATATTTATTTAACCCCTGAACGGATAGGTCAATATACGTAAAGTCCAGACGAGGCTATAGATCAGACGCATTCGATTACCAGCCCTGTCGGGCAAAGAATTTCAACAATTTTTTCGCCAATTGCACATGCTTCTAAAAAAAATAATTTGTAGTCAGGTAGGTAATTATACTATGCAAGTGTTAATTTAATATTGTACAACCAAAAAAGTGGCAATCGTAGGACTAGGGGAAAATACAGAAGAGTTTATAAAAAAATCGGTAAACTTCCCTTACCCGGAACTTCCCTCGTTTTGATTTTTTCCATCTGTTAGGAATAATGAAGGTTACCCAATTTAGTACAGGGTGATCAGTTAAGGGTAGCGAGCGGCCATATCTCATAAGATATTGGTCGTATAGATTTGAGAAAAAAAAATCGTAATAAAAGTCGCCAAGAGAAATTGCCGAAAATTATTTTCGAGTTTGTCAAACGTCCGCTAGAGGGCGTAAGAACCAACACCCAGTAGAAAAATGGGGTTTTTATAGAATTTTGCCTAATGAAAATATATCGATGATATCATTTTCATAATTAGTGACTATTTCCCTACACTTTTTGTCTAAAATGTTTTGTTCTATATATCAAAATAAAGCGGTGGGGGAAGTTCAATTGTTTTTTCAAACAAACCAAGATGTCTCCTGTTTCTTTTGACCGATTTTAGCAAACTTAGGCTTATATGAAAGAGCATAATTTGCACTAGAAAACGCTTATTTGGTTTTGAATTTTTGACTTTTGCTGGCGTCGCTAGATGGCGTTAACTGAATTAGTAGCATATTTTTTAGTTTTTTTCAAAAAAATCAAATGTAATGGTATATTCATTTTTACATATTTTAAAATGGGATAAATTTCTTTATAATTTAATGAAAATAATTTATCATCTACCTTTTTTTGAACCGTTGATATTGACCAAAATATTATTTTATTTTATTAAAAAATGGCACGCCACTGCTTTTTGTCAAAATAAAAATCATTTTCGTAATCACTTATTAGTTGCTAACAAAAAGAACCTCTTGACTTTTTTTCGTTAGACGAACGGTTTTGGATTGAAAAAATAAGATGTTGTTGGACAGTTTTATTAAGATTTTTCATTGTTAAACATCTTATTTTTTCAAATCAAAAGAAACAGGAGACATCTTGGTTTGTTTGAAAAAACAATTGAACTTCCCCCACCGCTTTATTTTGATATATAGAACAAAACATTTTAGACAAAAAGTGTAGGGAAATGGTCACTAAATATGAAAATGATATCATCGATATATTTTCATTAGGCAAAATTCTATAAAAACCCCATTTTTCTACTTGGTGTTGGTTGTTACGCCCTCTAGCGGACGTTTGACAAACTCGAAAATAATTTTCAGCAATTTCTCTTGGCGACTTTTATTATGATTTTTTTTTCTCAAAGCTATACTACCAATATCTTATGAGATATGGCCGCTCGCTACCCTTAACTGATCACCCTGTACAGTACAGGGTGTCCAAATTTCGATGCTTTTACGGGGTATCTCGGTTATTTGAAAAGATAGAGACTTGCGGTTTTCGCAACACTGTGCTCGATTTTTGTGAAACTAAAGGTGCCATAAACAAAAATTGCCCAGCCCGCTCCGTTTCTAAGACACAGGGTGATTTTGAAAATATTGCATTTTGGGACCCCCCTCGCATCTCGCTTGCCGTTTGAGATATCAAAAAGGTAAAAACTGCTTATCACGCAAATTTTTACGTAGAATCTAGTGGCGTAGTCAGATTTTTTTTTATCACCTACCATCTTTGAGTTATTTACCAATATTATGTTTTTTTAAATGGGACAACCTGTATACAACCAGTAGACAGTTCGCTAGGGTTTTTTTAGCTGTATAAACAACATATATATATATATATATATATATATATATATATATATATATATATAAATATATATATATATATATATATATATATATATATATATATATATATATATATATATATCCTTATAATTTATATCTTGTTCAAAAGCTTTTAGAAGATGACTATGACAGGCGTTTACAATTTTGCGAGGAAATGATGAGACGGTGTGACGAGAATAATAGGTTTTCCCGTAACATATTATTTTCGGATAAATATACGTTCATTTTAAACGGAGTGCTTAACAGACACAATTATCGTTTCTGGAGTCAGGAAAATTCACACTGGATATGTGAAGCTCATACGCAGGGCCCCCAGAAAGTAAATGTATGTGGCAAGACTGTGCTCCACCACATTTTGGTGTCAATGGGAGAGGATATTTAGATGAAGTATTTACAGGTCGCTGGATTGGACGACGTGGTACACTTGAGTCTTTAGACTATTTTTTGGGGACATCTAAAAGAGAAGGTTTACCAAAACAGGCCAAATAATATTAAAGATTTTAAAACCAGAATTCGAGTGGAGTCAAATAACATACCGGCTGAAGCCATTCGGAATTCCGTGGACGGATTTTATCATCGCCTGGAAGCATGCCAAGTGGCGGGTGGAGGACATTTTCAAAATTTGCGACATTAAACAACTTTTTTATTTTGTTTTGCCTTGCTGTTTTATTAATTTTAATTCTTTAATTTTTGACAAAACAAACTATTGTAGAGTTTTCGAATACACTAAACAGATATCTAGTGTTAAATGGAAAAATAAATTCATTAGTGAAATAATTTTTTTTTTAATTTTGAACAGTAGCCATTTTGAAATAGCTTGACAGAATCGCCCCAAAATTTAGGAGCATGCTGTATGAGGTAAGAGCTTTCGAATGACGTGTCACAAGCTGTATGTTACCATTAAAAAAAACATCGATGACGTCACACCTATGACAAATGTCAATACAAAAACAAATGAATTACGTCAAAATATGAGAAATTAAAAAAATAATTTAACGGGTCTGAGCGTTTTTTCAAAAAGTTATTGGTTGAGGCTATATTAATTTAATTCGGAGCTTTTGGGCAGCCCTGTATATGTTTTTAAGTTTTAATTACAAAATTAATCCTATATCTGGTAGCTACGCCACTGATCATGTTGCAATAAATTTGTAATCTAACAAGACTAATTCATATTTTAGAATATCCTAAATGTACTTACCATGACCAACAGCATATAGTTAGAACTGCCCAATGGTAAAGCATCTAAACCCTTTCGACGTTGGGTACGAAGTATAATAAAAGGAATTGATTGTCGAACTTTATTTGTGCATCGATACCATCGACTTGAATATAATGACTCGCCAATTCTCATCATCTAGAAAGAATAATTTGCCAGTTGAAACTTTCTGAGAAGACTATTATTATGCTGTCGACAATTAAGAAGATATATATTTATTTGTATATACGGGATTTTTGCACATAATTTGCCACCCTAAATATTGGCTGAACTATAAGTAATAGAAAGAAAATGTTAAATTTCTTCTCTCTTTCTTCTCTCTCTCACTTTCTCTGTCTTCTGTCTTATAGCACAGTAACGTTTTTTGGCAATTTTTTCTTCTTCTTTCTCTAGTTACCCTAACTTATACCTATTTTTAAATTTGTTTTTAAAATTTTCCGCAATTTTGGTTGTCAAGTGACACGTCAAAATCGATTTATTTGTTATTTGACATGCAGAAACTACAGCGCATCAAAATTTTTCCAAAATATTAATGTTACAATTTTTTCTCATTTGTAGATAATATTATAGCGGATACTATATATGCAATTGAATTAAAAATACATTTTCTTGTATTAAACTTTCGAGGCAGGATCATGAGAGAATCTATTGGCAACTCCTCCTTTGTTATCTCTCTCTCGAAAGGCAGAACGGTAATAGACATAATTTGTATTAAAAGTATAATAAGTTGTTTCATTTTACAACTTTAATATTACACACCTGATCCTCCATTTTCTGTCCACAATGGCATACGATAACTACGGGTATAGAATATGCTACAACACATAAAATAAATTTTGGAGCCACATCCTAAAAATAAAAGGCATAAAATGATACAAGACTCTAGCCCGATCAAATTCTACTTTGGCAACCCGGACTTCCGCATGCAAGTAATGACTTTAATGGCGGTTTTATCGACGAACCTCGTGCTAACCTAACGGCGCAGAGCCACCAAACAGTATGGATTTTGTTTAAAAATCCTTACTTTTTTATATAATATTACTATATTATAGCTCATAGCTAACACCTTACAGCTGAACTACAACATAGCTTTAGACAAAAATTAATTAAATTGAACTCAAAAATCTTAATTTTCCATTTAACTACCCTAAACTGTCTTTATATTCAATATAACATTTTTTCCACATGCACGTTTAAATCTATCTAAATTTGGCTTTTGTTTTATAAATTCAGGGAAGGTGTGATACAGAGTGTTTCCTAACTTCGGTACGTAACTCCAGGAGGTGATTCCTTAGGTCGTTTTTAGAAAAAAATTGGCAGTGACATTTTTAGTACTAAGGCGCTAAGTCGGGTGTAACTAGATCGATGTTTTAAGTCCAGAGGCGTCTCAAGGGGCACCGCAACCATTATTATTGAGAAAAAAAGTACGCCACTGACTCCGCAGCTTTTATAGTTTTTTTTTTCAGTTTAAACAACAAAAAAAATAAAAATGACTTTAAACCACTTTAAAAATTATCCATGGCCATCATTAACAAAAAATAAATCCTATGTATTAATTACTATACATAAATTACAGAAAAATAAAAAATAAACAATTCCGACCTTGAAGTAGATGAACAAAATGACTATCAACTGATAAAATACACGACTGCAATCGTTTCGTCATAGATTGTCTGACACGTTCAAAAGTCCCTGGAGTATTCCTTATGACGTTGCAATTGTTGATTATTCGATTTCTCAAGTCTTTTACTTGTTACTTTACTTCTAACAAATTGGGTAGATGTTCTCGCCAAAAGTCTGTATAGGATTCGCCTGTTAATTTTGCTGGTAAAAAAGATGAGCCAATTAGGTAGTCATCAATAATTCCTACCTATTCGTTCAGCGAAAATTGTTGCTGAAAATGACTTTGCAATGCAATCTTCCTGGTACTATTTGAAAGATCTTCTTCGACCGCATTAAGTATAGCTTCTTCTAGTTCAGGCGTTGTTACAGTTTCCGGTCTTCCACCCCCCGTATTTTTATTAAAACTACCAGTTTCACTTAATTTTGCATGTATCTTTCTAAATGTTTTAGCACATGGAATTACTCTGTCAGGGTATCTGTCTTGGTAAATTCTCCGTGCCTCTTCCGAATTTCCATTTGCTAATCCATATATAAAGTGCAGGTCAATCATTTCAGAATTACTAAGATTATTCAGAATGAAATCACTGCTAATTTACAACTTTAAAATTTACTGATGTGACAGTGACAATACTATCACTCAGTGGCGGCTCGTCAGGGTAGGCCTCTGAGGCCGCGCCTCACCCCCAAAATAAAGGAAAAGAGAATTTTTTTATATAACTTTTTATCTATTACCAATTAGAAATATACTTTTTAACAGTTTTACAACATAATAACATTAAAAAAAAACAAAATATAATCCCATAATAAATATTTTAGAAAATAAATTCTGACCACATCAAAAAACCGACCGTGCAATCCGTGCAAACCCATTCCTAAAGAAAGTGCTCTCGAATGAGGCGAAATAATTTTAGCTTGGAAAGTTTCGACTTCTGACCTATTTATCAACGGCCGGTGCCGATGCCGGCGAGTCACCTGATTACGACAAAGCGGGATGGCGATTGCCAATGCACGCGTTTTCTATTGCATTCTTGAGGCGATAAATCTGTAGCTTGGATATGCTTTTATTGGTTATTTAAATCACATGACTAGCGAAATATTCCAACGGCTTCTTTTTACGTGGTGCGTGCGGCTGAGAAAGAAATAGGAAATAGATTGCGATAATCGCTGATTGAGGGCGTTCTGTCTTTTAAGGTGAATAAATACGCGTGAGTAAGTTTTTGTTTTGTTTTGATTTGGTAAGTTGGACCGTTCCATTTTTTGTATTTGCTTTTTGCTTTTGAAATGAATCCTATTCAGGACATTATTGCTTCATTAATTGAAACGCCTTTTTTAAGAAGAAGCGAAACTTTTCAAATATCTTGGTACGAAACTTATAGGTGGTTATGCGGAAGTATTTATAAAGAAAGCTTATATTGTTGGCCTTGTATTTTATTAGGTTGCGTCAAAAATAATTGGAGTTCAGGGGGCGGATATTCGGATTTAAAAAAATTTTCACGAGCAGTAAAATCGCATGAAAGTTCAAGAGAGCATATTAAAAATTCGGTAGCACTTACAAGACTGGAGCAAAATAGGGCGACTATTGCGGATGCACTACAAGAAAATGCAAGTCTTAATAAAATTGTTTATAATGAAAATGTTCGAAAAAACCGTTTATTATTAAATTATTTAATTGATGTTACTATTACTTTGGGTAAACAGGACTTGGCATTTCGAGGTCATAATGAAACAACAGATTCTTTTAACCGTGGCAATTTTAAGGAAATATTTGCATGCTTAATAAAAAGAAATGCCGAACTTACTGAACATTGTGCTAAATTTAGTAATATTTTTACGGGACAATCTAAGACTATACAAAATGAACTAATTGGTTGCATACATGACTATATTCAAGAATATATAAAAAAAGAAATCAATGACACCGATTGTTGTTTTTTTGGCGTAATTGCGGATGATAGTACTGATATAACAGAAAAATCACAGTGTTCGATAACAGTTATTTATGTGACCAACGGATCTTTAAAAGAAAGATTTTTAGGATTTTTTGACGTTAGCGATAATAGAACAGCAGAGAGCCTTTTTCATTTAATACAAAACAGCTTAGAGCCTTATGACTTTAAAAATAAATTGGTCGCGCAGTGTTACGATGGGGCTAGTGTTATGGCAGGTGAAATAAATGGGCTTCAAACAAAAGTTAGATCTATTGCTCCTTTAGCTATGTTTACTCATTGTTGCGCCCACAGATTAAATCTAGTTTTACAACAGGGAACAAAACTGATTACCCAAAGTCGTATATTTTTTGCCACTTTATTAGGAATACCAAATTATTTCCACCAATCACCAAAACGGTCTTTTGTGCTTAATCAGATAGTAGGTAAAAGAATTCCGCGAGCTGTAGAAACGCGATGGTATACACGGTCTAAAATTTTAAACTTAGTGGCTAATGAATGGGACAATTTAATTATAGCATTTGAAACTATTATTAATGACTTAAGTTCTGTAACAGAATCTATTAATGGTGCAAAAGGATTTCTAAAGCATTTTAATGATTTCGAATTTTGCCTTTTAACGCATATTTATAATCAAATTTTTAGTTGCACTGATGTACTGTTTCAAATATTACAGTTAAAGCATTTAGATATAAATTACTGCATTTCGCAAATAAACCTTGCCAAGCAACGAATTATTGAATTTAGAAACGAGGACCATTTCAAAGAACTTTTCAATATTGCTAAAAAAGCCACTATTCTGCCAACTAACACACGTCGAGGGCAATGTTCTAGCGACTTTGATATTTTTACTAAATATAAAATATTATATTTCGAAATAATAGATTGTATAATTCTTCAATTAGGGACGCGGTTTGAAAATTTAAATAATTTAAATTTCTTTGCTTTAGTCGATTGCACAAAATATTCGGAATTTCCAGACGACTTATTAAATAATTTATTAAAAAATTATCCAAACATTTTTGACAGAGATAGATTAAAGAATGAGCTTTCTGTATTGTATAGGGATGAACAATTTTCAAATTTAGATGTCGAAAAAAGTCTAGCTTTGTTATTTAAAGATTTTAAAGCAATTTTTGCGGAAGCATATAAGCTTTTTAATTTAGTTTTAACTATTCCCGCAACAAGTGTATCGGCCGAACGAAATTTTTCATGTCTTAAACGGATCAAAACCTACCTAAGAAACACAATGACACAAGAACGGCTTTCGGGTTTAGCAATGATGTCAATAGAGCAGGAATTACTGTCAGAACTTAGTGAAGACCAAAACTTTTACGACCAAATTATAGATAAACTTGCAACCTTAAAAGACAGACGTATAGATTTAATGTACAAAAAGTAGTTTTTTTATCTTATTTCATACAACTATTTATTTTAAGTTTTAATAAACTAAATTATGTTTTTATTATCGCAAGTGATAGGTGTACATATTTTACTTGTTTTGTTTACTTTTTATTTACTTTTTTTAGAGTTTATTTTTTTAGTTTTTAATGGTTTAGTAGGGCTATTGGCGATGACCTCCATTAAAAAAAAAGGTCAACGCGTCGCAGAATAATACCTCATGGGTGACGTGGAAATTTATTCACATTTAAACAAAATTAACCTCATGTAGCCTCACCCTTCAATATACTCACGAGCCGCCAGTGCTATCACTGTATGCTGATACCACTAAGGTAAACTAAAAGGTTTAAAGTGATTTTTGTTTATCGAAAACGAACAAAAAACTAGTTAATGCTTAATTAGCGCCTTATTACTACAAATAACACTGCCAAATTTCAACCAAATCGGCTTAAGGATATTTATGATATTTATAAAAACCCTGTATCTCAGAATAGGGACAACTCCGGACACAATTAAAGACAAGTTTTGTTTAAAAAAAACTGAAAGAAAGTCATCGTCCGAACCGGGCTTTAACATACATCCCTTGCAATGCAACTGCAGAATCCTATCACTGAGCCACGAGGCTGACACCGAAAATTTAACGAAACTTGCAAAAATATCGCGTACGGAGCCCAGATTGCCACATACAAAATGGTCAACCAGACGCTTTTTACAATAACATGTAACACAAACTAATAAAAAATAACCTTTTTTGACTTGACTTAGGTTACTGAGGTTCAAATAAGACCGGACGCAGTAACGTTAAAATAGCATATGTGGATGATTAACTGATAATTAACTAAAGAGTTAAACTTTTTTTATAATAGTTCAATGACGCGCGGCACAGTCTGCAATACGCAGGTATTCTTGGTTAAGCGCTAAGCGCTATAAAAATGTTTGTTATTTTAGCGCCTGAGTCAGAAATGGCGGCACGCGTAGTTTCCACAGATTCTTTACGTTGAAACCTTGAAACGGTAAACGGTCTAAGTGCCAGTTTATATTATTGTATATTATTATTTTTTCATTACGTTAAAGCTTATCGAGATGCACTATGCCACCGAACATAAACAAGACAAGAAGGGTCACTTGACGTCGGCACTTTAAAACCGAGCCTGTAAGCGCGACAAGCTGTCGAGCGCCGTCTTCTAATATATACAGAGGAATTTTGTAGGGCTACGTACAGGGTGGCCATTTTATGGTGATACAGTACCTTATCTAGAAAACGGTAATAGTAACGACAAAAAGTTAAATACAAAAGTTGTTTGGATTCAATTAAGTTTTTATTTTATTTCACTTTTGTTTATACAGGGTGTTTTGTTTTGACGTGACACATGTCAACTTTCTTAACTTAAATGGGATACCCTATATATTATTACATATTTCGATTCTACTGTTAATTTGCAAAAGTTTTTATAATAACATCTATATTTGAATTCTTTATCGTTTTTGAGTAAATTGAGTTTTTAGAATTTTTTTTAAAAAAACATATTAAAAAAAAAAAAATTTTCACCTATAAAACTTTAATGGAACTGACTAATATCCTAAACATACATTACTAAGGGTTCAATTCAACGAGTTTCCATGTTGGTCTTACCAATTAATATACAGGGTGTTAAAAATGGAGAGCAAAACAAACAGAACTTTAAATGTAAAAATCTCCTGTTTTTCTAATGGAACACCCTGTATATTTTTATTTCATCTGATCCAGCGTTCAGTTACCTATTATTACTCATATATATGTCCTATACCTAAAATGAACAGTTTCGATTTTATTAGCCGTTTTCTGATTTGACTAGTCTTTTTTAATATAAGTAAACAGATGAAGTGGGCTAAAATAAAAATGTTGTAAACTAAGCCTTATTCTCATTTCCTTAACACAGATAGCGACTATAAATAATGTTAGCAAATACAAATAAAAGTGAAATATTATGTAATTTATGTTCTTATTATTTAATGTTTACGAAAATAAGGGAGAGACAAAAAAAATATCTTGTGCCACACGGTATAACTAACAACTAACTGAGTATTAAACATGATTAAAACAGATTATAAAAAATTTCAATATGGCCACCGTCCATTGCGATACATAAAGTGTAAATAGCCTCCATTTTTTGAATAGCGTTGTTTTTTAATTGCTTTTATTAGATGTTTATTAGTTTAAGACCAGTAATTAGTGTTTTTCCGATTAAAAATACCCGCCGTGTTAAATGAGGCCTCATCAGTCCAAAGCACTTTTGAAAAAAACACATTTTCGAACTGCCGGTCCATAATATCACAACAAAAAGTCAATCTTTCATTAAAGTCTAATTGTGAAAATAATTAAGTTGGAAGAAATTTATAAGGATGATAACCATTCACCTGCAGTGTTTTTTTGAATACTTCCTCTACTGACACCTGCAATGTCTCTGTCAGCATCTCTTTGGGACCTTTCATCTTCCTCGAAATAAAGTAAAATCTCCAGTTGTTTTTCCTCAGCGAGGACAAAATTGGGACGATTTTTCTTAGAGTTTTTAAGGACACCATTTTCCAAATCACGCACAATTCGAAAAAATATAGTCCTGGAGGGAACTCGATTATTAGGATATTCCCTCGAATATTCTCTAAGGGCTAACCCTATACTTTTATTATTTTTTATGAAACAGTTGTATAATTTTAGACGTTCATCTAAACTATATAAAGCCATTTTTTAACAAATTTCGCAGCAAAAATTTGACAAAAACGACAAACAGAGCAAATGTCAACTTAAGTCAACAATTGCATTAGGTTATTTCCTAAGCCTATCTTGATTTTTTTAGTTTCTGATCTCATTTACTGGCAAAATTCCGGGATAAATCAGAAAACGGCTAATAAAATCGAAACTGTTCATTTTAGGTATAGGACATATATATAAGTAATGATAGGTAAATGAACGCTGAATCAGATGAAATAAAAATATACAGAAGGTTCCAGTTGAAAAACAGGAGATTTATACATTTAAAGTTCTGTTTGTTTTGCTCTCCATTTTTAACACCCTGTATATTAATTGGTAAGACCAACATGGAAACTCGTTGAATTGAACCCTTAGTAATGTATGTTCAGAATATTAGTCAGTTCCATTAAAGTTTTATAGGTAAAAATTTTTTTTTAAAAAAATATATTTTTTTTAAAAAAATTCTAAAAACTCAATTTACTCAAAAACGATAAAGAATTCAAATATAGATGTTATTATAAGAACTTTCGCAAATTAACAGTAGAATCGAAATATGTAATAATATATAGGGTATCCCATTTAAATTAAGAAAGTTGACATGTGTCACGTCAAAACAAAACAACCTGTATAAATAAAAGTGAAATAAAATAAAATTTTAATTGAATCCAAACAACTTTTGTATCTAACCTTTTGTCGTAACTATTACCGTTTTCTAGATAAGGTACTGTATCACCATAAAATGGCCACCCTGTACACGTTACTTCCTGAGCGACTGATACGGGGGCTAATACAAATGAACTCTAGAGATCAGATAAGATTTAAATATTTATTAAACTGTTCAACTGGATTTTTTTTTGTTGAAATAAGACAATATCACAAGATATGTTATCAGATCCATAAAATATAAATAATATAATACAAATAAAAATATTTTAGCAAACAAAATTGTGTATTTAATCATGTTTCAAAATATAAAATGAGGAAACCATTTCTGGTTAAAAAATTGTTTACGCTTTTTATAAAATAACAATAACATAATGTACTTTCCCAATATTATATATTACCAGAAAAATTTTGGATATTTTCACAGTGTTTAAAAGATTTTAAAAAATATTTTAGATGTATTGATATATTACTAATATACAGCACACATTTTAAAAGTATGTGTAAAATATTATTCCCCATCAATATTTTTCCTACATAGTCCAGATAAATGCTTCAGAAATATGTTCGAAACGCTTTTTTAATACAATACTTCTAACTAATTATTAAATATATATACAAAATATCTAAAAAAATAATTTTAATAAATGCCTTAAAATTAAACTAATCATGTAGAAACAATTTTTAACAGAGCACTTTTAATTAATAAAATTTTCTTGATATATTATTTTTAACATTATATGAAATACATTCAAAATATGTAAAACTATAATTTTGAAAAACATTTTAAAATTAATTATTTAGAACAATCTGTAACAGCATTTGAAAGGCTAAAATGGCTGTTTTAGAAAATATTTTTCTAAAATATTTGTTTTACCTAAATTATAAAACATGTATAAAATGTTTTAAAAACAATCTTTAAAAAATGCCACCTCTTAGCAAATAAAGTGTACTGACGCATAGTAATAAAACTCGTATAATACATAATAATTGTTGAAAACTAGAAGTTATAAATCCTTCGAAATACGCCCACTTAAAATTTTTAGTAGAACTATTATTTTTTATATTTTTTAACACTGATGTTGAAAAAATTGTTTCAAACCTCGTTTAAAAAAACTCTACCCGTTACGTCAACAGTATGACTTTGATACAAGACGGCCATGCTTTTCAACAAACGTGTTAAAAATTATTTTTCAACACCCGTGTGATATATAGCACATTCTAGCCCAGTTAACAGTGTGATATTTGTCACTTGTATAAGTGGTCGTAGGAAAATATATGTATATCTATTCGTATTCGCCAAAGTATAAAAGTTAAGAGAGTATGTCCTAATAAAACACATTGTATTACTTTAATATTATTTTTATAGTGCCTTGTTTATAATAAAACAACATTAAAATGACCACACCGTAAAGCTGTCTGGAGATTGTATATTCTCGGTTGCGGTAATATATTAAAAAAAAAATAATAAAAATAAATAATAAAATTAATAAACATTCCGTAGGCAGACTAGTCTACAGGTTGCGGTATGTTTAATCAATTTAACGTTAGATATTTTCATATAGTTGCGAAAAAGCCAAAAAATAAATTTTCTTTATAATTCTAAACGCAACAGATAATCTAAACACACTTAAAAACAGTTGCATAATTACAATTTTACTAAAAAAACATTTTGAGTTAAGAGTTTGAGCTTCGAAGGGTCAAAAATGAAACTGTTTATGTGTCATTTTTTGGTTTTAGGTAATTACTATTTTGTCCAAAATTAAAGAGAATTCTTAAAAAGTAATGTTACAAATTAAACTTTCAGAATGAGTAACTTAAAGGAGAAACTCCGCCCAAATAAATTGAATTAGGATTCTTAGACAGGGCCTTAGAAACCATTATTGTACTAAGAATAAAACAATCAATCAAATTGATTATAATACAATTTTTAAATTTTATAAAAACCAAATTTTCCAGAATAAGTTTACTAAACAAGGTAGATGTAAACTATCTTGTCTAGAATTCTCTTTGGGAAATCGAAAAATGATCTATTCAATTCTTGTTTACTGCTGCAGCCATCTACATTACACATCGTCGGCATTTTTAATTCACGCAATTTGCACACAACAACACAAAATACTGTGTTTTCAACCTACCTTGCAGAAATAATAAAATTCGGTAAATAACATACGCGTTAGAGAAAAAACTCGACATAGCTCCGGCTACGTTCGGATTTAAGCAGTAGCAAAGGCAGTAAGTGTGGATTGGGTGCAAAATAAATATTATTTATCCAAAAAAGGAAGCATTATCAAAGCATTATAGTTGTAAGGAAATAACTAAAAACACTATTAGAATGTAATTTAAATTCAAGAACTCATAGACATTTTAAAAGAAGAAAAGAAGAACAAAATAAACTACAGCTTGGCCAAACTAGCTATTAAAATTAAAAATTATAAATAAAATTAATTATTAAATTAAAAATATATGTTTTCCTCAGTTTTGGTTTTTAGATTATTATTAATTACTCAAAAAAATAGTAATAGATTTATTAAATGACTAAAATGTTCGTAAATATAGAATCTCATAAATGCTCAAGCACAACACAAATTAAACATATTTTTATGTATTGTTTGACGCGTGTATTTTCTTTCTTAATATTATAATTTATTAGAATTACCGGAATTTATTACAATTCAGCTTTTGAAGCAAGGGTATGAATAAACTAAAATGATGCCTTAAGCGGCTTTCCACTTTATTATTCCTGCATTTTATATTGCTAACAATATCATTATTTATATTAGTTTAAAATAAACTAATAAAAACAAAATAAGAACAAACCAATATTTCGTCTAAAGTAGTAAAAAGAACATCTTTCAATTTGCTTTAATTGAATATTTTTGGTTCTATAAAAGTAGCAAGGAAAGCACGCTAAGGAAAGTATAACCAATTCGAGTCGAACGCCAGGTGAACGGCTAGCGCGACTCTTACTGGATATGCTACCCGTCACCGATCGGTTACTATCAAAACACCCCGGTATATCAGACTGTTAATGCTCTTGGGCCACACATATCACATAACACTTACAATATAACGGAAACTGCCGTGCTTCGAGTTGTTGTAAAGTTTGCAGCGCCATATCTCGGGTCGTTGCAAAAGTTACGAGATGCCTAACTTTTTTTTCTACAGTTAACTGTACAAACCGAAGGCTGCCATCTATCGCGAATTTTTAAAACTAAGTGCGCGCGCCCAATTCAAATAATTTTTAGATTTGATGGACCTAAAGAAAAAATGGCCTTCATTTATGTACTTACTTTGTAGTGTATTAATTTATTAGCACTCTTTTGGCAATTCATGGCCAATAAAAAGGACCAAACCTGGGAAATATATACAGATATTTTTTTTAAATTGAAGGTATTCTGTTTTCAGATGCAACCAATAAAATGAAATCTATTTTTAAAAAATCGGATAATTCTTTAAAAATATGGTTCAAACACCGGTTTTTTTCATTTTCGATATAAGCCACAAAATTCCTAGGGAAAAAGAAATAGTCATATACAGTATTTTCATCTCAACATCCTGACTTATCCTTAAATTCAAAAAACTAATTTAGGTTTAAACCATATAATCAAAAAATTATGGCATAATTAACATAAAACAAAATTTGTTTTTATTTTAAAAAGGACATCTATAAAGAGAAAACATTCGAATTAAAAAAAAATATATAATAATATCTTTCCTAAGTTTCGTTCTTTTTACTAACCCTGTATTAATTAGCATTTGGTAATAAGATAATACACTACAAAGATACAGGGTGATACATAAATGAAGGCCGTTTTTCCTTTAGGTCCACCAAATGTCACTGCTAATAAGAAAAATCTCCTACTCCATAAGAAAATAAATACTCATTTTCCTTGAAATCTTGACTGTTTTATTTCAAAATTACAAATCTCACAATAAAAAATTAGAAGTCTTTTAAAATGTATATAAGTAGTGGTCATGTACTTCATTAATAAAAATGTTATCTGATACAATAAATGCTCTAGGGATTATCAAATTTTAACTTTAAATATAAGTCGATACATTATAAAAAAATACCTTGTTGTGCACCATTTGTTTGTGTTTTATTTACCATTGTATATTAACACATCTATCACTATTATTATTATTATTTCTACACCTAGATCTTGTAAAATTTTCACTACAGATAGATAAAACTGTTGAACAAAACTAAAATTTATTTATTTGCAAATACGTACTTACAGAATAAACAAGTGAACTACAAGATACAAACTATAAAATCCAATATAAGCACAAAACAAAGAAAAGAAAGAAATGTTACAAATAAATGGCATTAACATGTCTCAGCTTTGTTTTGTTTTAGCTCCAAAATTAATTATAATGCACAAATACATAATGGTTAATTTTGAGAAATGTAAAGTAATTAAGAACAACATTGCGTAACTTTTCTCTTAACCCTTGCTAAAACTCTTATGGTTATGAGCTCCCTTAGAGTACATTCCCATATATACTATGATACACAATATAACTATAAAGTTAATTTTAAATAAACGAGAAAATATAACAATATTGATAATAATACACCCTACTGGATGGGTTTCAGATTTTTTACAACGAAGGCGCTTCCAAGTCCGATTCAATAGATGTCTGTCGGAGAGCTATGGTGTATTAAATAGAGTACCCCAAGGCTCTGTTTTGGGACTACTGCTGTTCATAATATATATCTCCGACATATCTGGAAACATACAACACATAAACATATAATAAGATATATATGCTAACACATTATTTTTAATATTTTCAGGAAATGCAGAAAGCAACTTTTTCACATAAAATTATCTGACATACCCAAAAAAGGATTGTTTAAAAGAAATTCTGTTGCATTAAATATAGTATTTTGATCTAGAAAAGACCAGGACTGACTTATTGTTAGCCGAAACAACTCAACACACCGTCAAAAAATTCTTAAGTTACATTTTATAGCATCCACATGATATATGTAATTTTCCTATTAAACAAAGAGTTAAGGCAAGAAGAAAGTGAATTTATCATTCTCTAGAGTTTTTGGCTTTATATTCCACTTTAAAAAACCTTTGTAGTATATAAAAATAAATTTACTTTCTTTCGTGATGTCCAATAATCCCAAAAAAAATCTTTATGATAGCTCTAGCAGACTTCACGATTCCGTGTATTATGTGTGATGTACCCTAAATATAATGCATGAATTGCATTGAACTGTGTCAAATAAACACTATATTTAAAAATAATTACTATTAGAAAAAAAAGCTTCTTACATTCTTTAAGGGTAAACAGTTCCCAGTTTTGGGATAGCTGGTGTATCTAAATGAATATTAGAGTCCAGTCTTAGTAAAATTATTTAGTTGTATACAGTTTTATGCACATCACTCACATGTACCGGTATTTTGTTACTAACTATTAGGTAATACCTACCTCCTACAACAACTTATTTTCTTGGGTAACACTACATTCTAGTTGTGGTTCTTCCCACTTCTACTGGGTTTGTTGCTTGTTGGACTAGGTACATCAGTTTCTAAAAATAATTCACATGTATTGTTATTGTTTGATTTGATATATTCCCTAAGGCAAGCCTATAAACGTGAGTTCGTATTGAAAACCTTAAGCCCTCTAAATCATTATGATTGAATAAAAGTATTAAGTTTGGATATCCTATATAAATGACAAAACTAGCTCTTGTGTATGAAAAACAAGACTAGAACCATGAAAATTCTGTTCTTGGCTTCTTTGATTTTCAAAATACCTTTTTGTTTTAATCGTTTAATCAAATTGTATTAGTATTTAGGCATTTCTGCTTTATATAAGTAGATAGATATTTTATATAAACGAATGAACTTCCCAGTACGAAATAAATGAGGTAAACTTTCTATTGGAAAAGAGGTTGTTCTTAAACATGTTTTCATTCCTGGCATGCGAATATATTCAGAAAAATGTAGATCACATACCATGTGAGATTTGTAGATTTCTTTCACATTACCAAAATTTGTGTCAACAAAATAACAATCACATACACCCAATTTAAATTCAAAAACCACTGTTGGCACTGTTAACGTTTACGATCAAAACTGGCCGTTTGGCGTCAAACGGCAACTCGTCCAAAAGCGCGTCGTCGTCCTAGCGGCGACTGTGGATCGTTGCAGAACTAACAAAAATACGATAAACTGGTTGCATACACAAAACCTTTTCAAGGGTTCCATTTGATGTTTCTTATATATTTTTATTTATATATGACACATATTACAGCCTGTATATGCGTTTAGCCGAACAAGAGCTGAGATTCAGTAAATTCTGCTGTGAAATAGTAGCATCGATGAGCGAGCGAGAAAGGCAATATTTTGGGTGGAGCTTAGGGTGATCCTTCTTGTCGTTGTTTATGTTCGGTGACTATGCAGAGGGAAAATCAAAAAAAAAAGTCCAAAGGGCAGTGAGTGAAAATACCTACAATAACTAAGTCAAGGCCTACTAATACTAATACTATAAAACACATCCTATGTTATTACGTTGGTATGAACATTTTGTGTAATCCTGAATTTTGGGTATATTATTTAAAATACATATCATGCGCTATATATTTTTGTAAAGCTTATAAAAATCAAGCGAAAGAACAACATACAGGTTGTTCCATTAAAAAAAAATAAGTTTGATTTTTAGCTAAAAAGCTATATCTCAGAAACGAAGCGGGCTATGAATATTTTGTTTATACGATCTTTCATTTCATAAAAATAGCAGCATAGCGGAAACTTCAACTCTCTATGTTCACTCGTAAGCTTGATTAGAATATAAATCATTAAATTTACAATTACAATAAAATTACTAAAATAACCTTCATTATCTGATTTCCTAGGGCCGCAAATACGAGAGCTGCAATCAATACTAAATATCCCACAGTATGTTTTGCCACTTTATTGAGTGTTTGACATAATCTGAAATAAAGAGAAATCAGTTAAGCAAGTCGCCTAAAAAAATACAAAAAACTTTGTTAATTTTTAATAAAATGACTACAAATATATTATTCACAGGCAAAAGTAAAAGAAAAAAATAAATATCACAAAGACTCATCACTTTTGAGTTTCGTCATTTTAAAATTTCCGATTTTTTCTCAGGACGGCAACATTGTAGTTATACTATCTGAGCGCTGCACGAATAGTCATTTAAATGCTAAGTAGAGCAGATCATTGTTTGATTTAGAAACTAGATTTAAATTATTAAGGTCTCGTTGTTCTAAAGAAAACTGTGAATAATAATAAAAACTGCTATTTTTTTTATCGGGCTTGAATCTGGTATTTTTTTTTAATTAAGAGACCTATACTTTTGCATAAATGAAAATTAATAATAAGTACCTACAATTTTTGTAATTTTTCACCACATACAGCAAACTACCGAAAACAATTTTTTTCCACAAGAATACGGAAAATGAGTGTTTTCCACGCTAATGCTGAAAACCATCACATTGCTATATCGCCACTTAATTAGACATCACTGGTACCCATAAAATCGAAACAGTTCGCAAATTTCACTACTTTTCCGTACAAAAACTCTCTATTATGATGATCTTAGACTAGAGAAAAAAGTTCCCTGGTCTAAGATTTGGACAAAATTAAGAAACAAAGTTATGTGCAGTGTTGCAACCACAGGCTTTGGTTGACGAACCTGGGCTAACCTAACGCCAACGAGGATATTCACCTAACAATATAGGTTTTGTAAAAATTCCTTGCTTTAATATACTCTCTAAATTAACCGATCCTATCCTAAGCAAAATAAACAAATTGTTTGAAAAACTGCTTACAACATGGCAACACTGTTCACATATGTTGCATTTGACAACTCCCTTCTATATGTGAGGAAAATTGTTATTTTTAAAAGTCATTTAGAAATATAAAAACAGAGTATAAAAGTTTTTTATGTTTTAATGACAATGATCGCTAGTGAAAACTCTTTTTTAGTCATTTGTAAAGGCACACGAGTATAAAACTTCCTCAAACTACGGTAAACTTTAAATAAATGGGAAAATGGGATAGGTAGAAGGAGAATAAAACAATTTTTTTGATGATTATTGGTAAAAAAAAGAAATGTTACGAGTTTTTACTTTTAATCTATTTTATACACCATCTATCTTTTAAAATGAAAAAAACTACACATGCGTGGGTTTTTTAACGACACAAGAACCACTTGTAGCAATACAAACTGTTTTTTTGCTTGCGTATATTTAAAGCTTGATACACCCTTGAACATCTCACGCGCCGCCACTTACGGTACTAGCCTAAAAAGGTCCAATCTAACATATTTAATACAACATTAATCACTTATGACTTAAGGAGAAATACCCAAGAAATCCCCCAGAAGTCATTGAATAATTTTCATACCTTTCTATCTGTATCGTTGTTACGAGAGCTAAAGCGAAAAAAAAACCAAAACCTATTTGACTTTTAACCAAGTTTTGAATGAATTATGGAGGTCAAGAGGGCAATTGGAGAGACTATGCTTAATGGAATATCAGAAGAAGCCAAGAATATAGATGTCGAACTGTTACCAGAAAAATCAAAATATCGTTATTTCAAAGAAATGGAAACATTTTTAGTAAACGGCGTGAAAAAAAATAAACAATTTCAAGAAGGAGGAGGCAATTCTAGTATACTTTTCCCACTTTCGAAACACTTGCAAACCATCCATGTTATGGGTTCGAGATTCTCAATGCTAAAATCTATGCTAAAACTAAAACATCATTTTGATATAAGCAAACATTTCAAAGTAATAGTATTTATTCAGAAAGATAACCTTGGTTTGCACCCAAAGAAATCCGAAACTTTAACAAGAAACCCTATAGAGCAATTTGAGACCGAGGGTATAGATGATGTATACATTTTGACAAAAATTGTAACAATAATTGAAATCCCAGGCGCATGCCGCGTGCAGAATTAACTTATTTGACCCTAGATGACGTTAAAGATGAGGAATTCTGGATGCATATTACAATTTCTAATGATAAAACTCATCAACGCAGAAGATTTGATATATAAGTACGCCCCATACAAGATTTTTCTATTTTAGAAACGGAAAATGTTCTGTTCAGTCTGTTGAAATTAACCTAGGATACCTAAAACCAGGGGGCGTGCGGTGAAATTTTAAGAAAGGGAAGCAATTTTTAGAAACTTACCTATTTGTAATGTAATTCGATTCTTCGATCATTATTTGCAAATTCTTCAATGACGTCATCATAAAAAGGTCGATGCTCCGACATATTTTGGAGCAGTTTACTTTCAATGGACAACGATGTATGCGAAAGTCTGTCCTGCCCCGTAGAATTTCTCACGAAATTTTTTATACGTTTGAAAAATTTTGAAAAATTGCGTTCTACTGATGAACTTGTGGCAGGTATTGTCAATACTAATTCACACAATTTCGACACTTCGGTGTAGGCACTTTCCAGCTCCTTGTCTTTTAAAAATTGCATTAGTTCCTTAGCGTTATTTTCTGCGCTAATGTCATCAGTTTCGTAAATCACTTTTAGTTCAGATCGCAGTAACACTCGGTCGAAGAACTGGCCATAATGAAAAAGAAGAGATTTAAACGCATCTTCTGGAAAGTTTTCCTTTACATGCATCAAAGCTGCAAAGCTCGAGGAATTCAAAATTATTTAAACCATTAAATCTATATACTAAAAATCGATAAAAATGCGCTTTCACACATCTTTATCAAAAGTTCTTGGCCTGAAAAGATGTATGTATAATAGGAGCTCCAATAGGTGATGCTAAGTATTACATTTAGCGTGTAGTACTGTTTCAGTATGATAGACGTTTCGTTTTCGATTTTATCATATCGAGCAATCTGTTATTTCAGATCTCCCTGGATACAAGCCTGCCTGATGAGGGTAGAGGCCCAGAAATCACGATCGCAGGAGCGTACCCTGTGACAAAATCGAAAGCAATTTTTCTAGTAGGCCGTTTCGCACCTGCAGAAACGTTAAATCTATAGTTTATTTGTTGCTGAATTTGATCGATTATTTCATAAAAGAGGCGCCTGTATGATGTTTGAACATTTCCCACTTTGTCTGTTCGAAGACGCTTGACTTGTGGCTCTACATTTAACGTCATCGTTTTCTCCCAAAATAAGTCAAAGTCATCTCTTTTTTGGCTTAACATGGACTTAAAATCATCCACTTTTTTTAGGCAAAGAGCAATACCTTTTGTTTTAGTTTGTAATATATTAAAAACATTGTCCGAGAATGGAAATATTTCTGAAAATATGTTCAACAAATAATTAAAATTAAAATCTCGTTTCAAACAGTCCAAAAACCCCCTCGAACTATTTATTGCTTCTGAGTCCCACGTTTCATTATTTTCTATTATATGCTCAAATAGTTCAACCCAGTGATTCACGATTTTCATATACTGTTAACACAAGTCTTCCATTATAGTACCACTTAATAGGAGCTACTTTGGGCAATCGTTTGTGGACAGTGAAGTCCAAAGCTTGTGTACGTTTTGTTGACTTGGAAAAAAAAGCAGCCATGCCACTTAAAGTAACGAAAAATACTTTACACTCTTTAATGTGATTGATGGATTGAGATAAAACTAAACTTAATTTATGAGCAAAACAATGGACAAACACAGCACTTGGGAAAATTTCTCGAACTTTAGTTTGCAGACCCCCTAATTGTCCTGCCATCACTGCAGCTCCATCATAGCTTTGAGCAACTAATTTTTTCTCTCCATTAATTTCTTTAGTAACGTTATAAACTATGGTATATAATGCATCTGTTGTACGATTTTCCGACACTGTCTTAAAACCTAAAAATCGCTCTTGAATACTTCCGTCTGTTTTAACGTAGCGTATTATTATAGATAATTGGCTAAAATTAGTGATATCAGTTGTTTCGTCCAGAACAATAGTAATGAACCGCGCCCAGCCAATCTCCTGCTTAACTCATTTTAGAACAATGGTTGCAACAGCGGAAATTAAATCATTCTGGATTCGATTCGACGTTCCGCGAAAAACGCTAGACTGCTCTAAACGATTTTTTAAGCAATCACCATATTTAGCCATTAAACTAAGTAAATCTTGAAAATTTCCTCTATTTGAAGAAACCCTTATTTCGTCATGACCTCTAAATCCCAATTCGTGCTGTCCGAGAAAACAAACAACATCGATAAGTCTTCTTAATATTTGCCTATTTTTATCGACTAGATCATTGTGTCGGCGGTGACTAATTTCGAACTGTTTATTAAGGGCGTGTTCAATTCTGGTTTTGCCGAAGACTTTTTCTTTTATGACAGCCTGCAAATGCGCTTTGGACATAATGTGTCTTTTTACAGCTTCATGGAAATTGTTTAAATCGGAAAAACCAGTTTTATTCCAGAGACCTTTTTCATTTTCGAAAAGTAAACAAGGCTAACAAAATAATTTACTTATATTTTCACACCCTGTTAGCCATTTAAATTGTTCGTATTGTTTTTCCGGATAAAAATGTTTAATACAGTTTTTCATTTTTGTGGTTAAATTTTTCATAGGCGGTTTGGCCCTTCTTTTGGAAATTATTTGAAGCTTATCAGCGAAGTTTATTGTTGAAAATCCCTTTATTGATAAGACACACACCACATTCACACACACTCTTCTTACTAAATTCTCCAACATTTTCAACGTTATTACCGACAGTCGAAGTTGACGGTATTTGCATATACACGTCCGTATTATTGTCTTCTATATCGCACCATGCACGACGCGACGCGACGTACGTATCATACAACACACGGATAGCCGTTCAAACAAAGAAACAGCCGGTGGAAAGTTCAATAACCTCTGGCTCGATTCACAGGAAATCAAGCATACAGGACTTGGCTGCAGAGAAGCTAGCGGCCCGCATAGGTTCTATTCGATTTTCTATTGTGGCTGGGTCGGAGTCAAGGCCGCATTTATTATGGGCTTGATAATTAAAATAATATTTTAGCATTTTTAATATAAACTAAATTAATGGTTTCCTATTTCAAAAATTACATTTTAGAAGATGTTTTTGGGAAAGCACTGCTTCACTTGCTTCCATGGACTGCACGCCCCTGCCTAAAACTGCCAAATCCTGGACATGTTTAGGGCGGTTTTCAGCCACTCTGTTGGTTGTTGAGTTGAAATAGTATAGAGTAGATCACGAATCTTAAACGCCATATATATATATATATATATATATATATATATATATATATATATATATAAAACAAAATGCTGATCTGATTCTTCAAAACCACCTACGCTACCAATTCCAAATCTCAACAACCAGCAGCAATTGACCGCTAAAACTAAGCTTTTACAAATCTACATATTTTTTTTTAATTCTGCAGCTTTTTAAGCAAAAGCCTTACAGTCATTTGTGATATCTTTGGACCACTAAGCACGTATTTCAGTTTATTTTGTAGTTAATTTAGGCTGGCAGCTGCATTTTTAAATTAAATAGTCGTAAGAAATAACCAAGTAAACTAAATTTCAAACATGATATACATATATTTTTCCTGTAAAGGACTTTTTTTATTTTTTTAAGGGTGGGCCAAAGTTGCACCCTAAGATCGGGTAACATTGTCCCACACTTTAAAAATCGATTAAAACTAGTATATTTTAGATGATTTTGTTATTAGGCCAAGTTTGTTCCGCTACTGAGTGATAGGGAAAATATATAAGTTAAATAAAACGATTTATTTCCTATAAAATTTAACATTTTATGCCATATTATTACTTATGTAATAATGGATATAAATAGTCGCCTAAATTTTGAATAAGGTTTTTAAAACTTTGTTTTGGTTTTTGGGTAGTTATTAAATAAAACAAAATTTTCAAATATATCAAGTTTTATTATACAAAAATAATACATAAGTGAAAGAACCGCGAACACTATAAAAAATACAAATATAGCCTATAACTACATTTTATATATTAGCCTATTTTTCTAAAGGAAAGGCGTCCTTTACGTTATAGGTTCCTCTGTTAGTATGGGGTGATATATCATGGCTCTCAATTATTTTTATGACATCTTGTTCTTGATAAAATATTTCGTCATTTTTTGTGGCCACTTTCACTTCTTTCCAAGTCTTTCCTATGCATTCACTTTATAAGTAACGGCACCAGTTTCATTCTCATTTATCTCAGTCACAATTCCTGGATAGTATTTTTTGTCATACTTTACAAAGACATAGTCCTTCAATTGATATTTTGTTTTTTGGGGTATTTGAACTGGATGTAAGTCAGTCTCCACTACAACATACTCTTCTACAATGGATCCCGAAGGCACCGCTTCATCGAGTGGCCTAGGTTCAATTATGACAGGCATTACCAAATTTTGTTTTTCATTTGTTTCGACTTCTACTACATTCTGCATTTCAGGAATACTATCAGAATCAAGATCATAAATGCTTTTTTTAGAAACTTTTCTTTTCTTTTTCGGTGGATTTTTTTGGGTTGCAAAAGGTAACTTTTTCTTTTGTTTATTTTTTTCTTTTTTACTCATTGCTTCTTCCTTGTTCTTAAAATATTCTGCTACTTCTTCCGCTGATACACTCTTACCAGGCCGGACTGGAAGTTGAAATTTTCTTACTTTTTGTGGTGTAGACAGTTCAGATGATCGTAGGTTTTCTAAATAAATTTTAAATTGTTCATCCACAGATTCTTCAACGTTGTTGGGCTTGGTATAATTTGGAAGCTTTAGTAGAACCTTTTCTTTTGAGAGTGGGAATATTCCAGTTGCTTTAAAGCCAACAATGAGATTGTCTGATATTTTATGTTCTATCTGTTTTAAGGTCTCATTTAACAATTGGGCAAAACGATTGTTTGGAAGTGCAACCGCCTTTTTTCCTTTAGATGATGATATCCACTGCAGTAAAACTGATCGCTAAGCAGCTTTAAGGGGCGAGAAGAAAACCACATCTAATGGCTCGAGCAGATGGGTTGAATTCGGGATAAGACACACAACCCTAATATTATTTTGCTCACATAATTTTAGGGTTTTTATAGTTACATGTAAACTAAGGTTATCTCCGATGACAACTTTTTTTCCTTCCTTTTTATTTGATACGGGTAACAGGTGATTCTCAAACCAGTCGTCAAATATTTCTCCATCTATCCATCCACTTTTTGAAACATTAAGCCTGGAACCTGGAGGAGCTTTACACATCCAGTCGGACCACTTATTTTTACCCTTCAAAATGATGTAAGGTGGCAGCAATTCTCCTGATGAACTACCACAAAACATTACTGTGAAACGCGACTTTGTGGAATTTCTTATTTTCTTATTTTTTATTATAAAACTTTTTTCTTTTGAGGCTGATCGTGAAAACCAGACTCATCAAAATTAAATATATTTTCAGGGGGTACATCCGCCAATCCTTGCTCAAGGTTTTCAAAAAAATTATTTATATTTGCTCCGTCTACTTGAGCTCGTTTTCGGAAAATATTGGCAGCAAAGGTCTGTTTAATTATTTGATGTCTTTCAAGGAACAACTTTCCTCATTCCCATCCTGGTTTGTTAGTGGTAAAAGTTGGTATACTCTGCTCAGTATCATCCAAGTAACTTTTTATTATACAACACACATCATAAAGAATAAATGCGAGACCCTGCTGACTGATGGCCAGAATGTGGCTAAGAATTATTTCTTCTTCCTCCATGGTGAGTGCGGTTGGACGTCCTACTTCTTTTTTGTGTTTTTCTTTTAGTTTGTTTTTAAGAGCGGATCGTGGTATGTTATAAAATTTTGCAGCCTCTCGTTGACCACCAGTTCTTATTTTTTCAAGGGCTTCTTGAATCTTCTCGGCTGTATAATTCGATTTGGTACCATAGCGACGTATTCCAGGTAACGTGGTAACTTTTTTTCGAGGCATTATAGAACCTAAAATAAAAATATATATGCTTAAAATGTCAGAAAAATAAATCAAAATTCAAAGCGGGTAACATTGGCCCGGGCCAGGGTAACATTAGCCCGGGCCAAAGTTACCCAGAAATTTAAGCTAGGTTGATAACATTTTAAAATATAACATTATTTACATAAAAACTCAACGATCTTGTTGAAAAAAAGATTATCTATTTTAAAAAAACATCTATGTATATGATTTACATGATTACTTACCCTTTTTTCTGCATAAAGCCACCAAAAAATCAAATTACATTAAGAGCTTCTTGAACGCGCAAAAATATCCCCACAAATCTAAACGTAAATGACACAGAACGCGGCCAACTTAGTTTTATCTGTTGTATACTAGATGGCAGCACATAGATTAAGTTTGTAAAAATGTGGAACTTTGAATGAAAATAAATTAAAGAAACCTTTATTAACAAATATTTGCTTGTGGGGCCAATGATACCCGGATGGGCAAAGTTACCTCTATTAATTGTAGCTATTCAATTAATAAGGATGTAAATCATAGTCTTGGATAATGATACGTATAATGTACAAAATATTTGCACTCATTTCATTTTCACCTGTAAATTGAACAATATAAATATCTGTTTAGTCATCATCAGGTACTTCAATATTAAAAGAACATTTTTTAACACTGCTTATTTTATTAATTCTTTCAAACATCTTACCTGATCGTATATTGATGATACATTATCCAAAATCTAAATTTTTGGTATTGCTCCTGACTATCATCGATCAAACACATTTCATCGAACAAGATTTTCAAATGATCCACTCTAACGGTTATAAATTCACCAGCTTCATAAGTAAGAAGTGCGAGGTTACAAAAACATGATATACTTAACAGTGATATCAGTTGATAGAGAAACAGCAGTCGCTTTGGTAGTAATGTGAGCTCAAATTTGGAGGGCCACCAAGTTGGGTTCATTAGACCACAACTGGTTCGTTCAATATCGTCCTACAAAATTGGACTAATCAAAACTAAAGTAATTTTTATTATTTTTTATTTCCGTAATTACTAATTAGAAACCTTTGAAAACGACCTACTTTTAATTTAATTCGGATAAAAAAAGATTTTGTAGTTGCTGAGGACATGCGTAACACTACCAGATGCGACGTTATAGTCGAATGCGACCTTATCGTGCAGGTCTAAGGTCACCAACATTATGAATTAAATCAGAAAACACAGTGAATACCAAAATGTTGTGTGATTTTTTTATCGAGCTATTAAATCTCGATGGGCTATTTACAAATATACAGGGAGAAAGAAAATAGTTTTTTTTATTATATTACGCAATATTATTAAGATAGCCACAGCCACTTAATATTATTTTACAAATTAAATGCCGAGGGGCTATATATTTATATATATATATATATATATATATATATATATATATATATATATATATATATATATATATATATATATATATATATATATATATATATATATATATATATATATATATATATATATATATATATATATATATATATATATATATATATATATATATATATATATATATATATATATATATATATATATATATATATATATATATATATATATATATATATATATATATATATATATATATATATATATATATATATATATATATATATATATATATATATATATATATATATATATATATATATATATATATATATATATATATATATATATATATATATATATATATATATATATATATATATATATAATATATATATATATATATATATTCTCCGTTTGTTGTATTTATTCGTTAGCCCCGAGTTTCTGGTAAAGTGATTTTACCGATTCTTATATATCAAATTTTGTCTTATAATTAATAAAAAAATTTACTTATTTTAAACACGCTTCAAAATTGGAACAAATATTCTATAATTATTTATTTATTGCCTACAAAATTACAAATGTACTAAAAAATTAAAGAAAAAAATAGTGTCAAATCTAATAAAAAAATTTATTACTAATATCCAGGAGCCAGTGGCAAAAGCTCTGAGAATCGGTATAAGGAATGTACAGACACTTGTGCATGAAAAAAAAAACATAATTTACTTCCGAAGAAGATTAAGAAATGTACACGAAAAAATCCAAAGGTTAAAAGACTTAAGTTACAATGCAAAAATCGATATTTATAATGCAATTTATGATTTATACACGTCAAAGACTAATATAATCCTTCAGAAACTTTTTAATATTAAATATCATCATCACTTAAAAAGTCCTTATCTCCTGAGTCGTCCTCAAATGGCGCAATGATCATTGGTGCTATTTCGACATCTAGAACTCGTTCTCGATTCCACCAATCCCATATTAATTTCTCCGTTTGTTCCACAGATTTCTTCCAGTACTCTGGCGTAATATAATCTAATGAATCTTGCCAAACAATTTGCACTTCATCTGATGGAAGACCATCGTTCGTTTTCAAATTAAGTAATAAAAGAAAAACAAACTTAAAAAGTTTGTCGTTGATAAATCGTATGACCCGCACGATAACACTGCTTTTGACTATACCTACCGATTTATCGCAAGCGCTTGGACATCTATTATCATTTAATATTTTTAAAGGCTTAAGCCGCTAGAGTTATGATCACGTAATAGTTGTTTATGTTATAATGCCATGGCCATAATGCTAGGTTATGGCCAAAGTTATTAAACGATCAAACCTCAAAATTAGGACACATGCCAATTTTTCATTTAATATTAGCTTTTTTGTACTAACCAAATCTAACATTGCTAGACCCCCTGTACCTGCAAATTTGCAAAAATTCGTTGAGTTGCCTATATCTGCCAAAATAATACAAATAAATTAAGGCGAAAATATCTCTCTCTTCAGCCTGGATTCATCCACTTCTAGACCTATGTCTTTTCCATTTCCTTGCATGTATGTCTATTTTGGGTCATTTGTACCCAGTTCTTTTCCGCCTATCGTTGGATATTGTCTCGCTGCGTTTCTCTTGGTCTCTACTGCATAATCGTTTTCGTTTATATGGTGTCATCTTTGATCATGATCTTCTTTATGGTGTCATCGATTCTGGTCCTCCTTTTGATTTCCTCGTTTTTTACTTCGTCCCCTCAAGCTTTGCCCGTTCCATTTTATTTTGTCACACTTCTACCGTTACGGGTCACGGTTTCGAGTCCGTATGTCATAACTGGTATTATACAAGTATTGAAAACTTTGCATTTGAGGTTCACCCGAATGTTCGGTTTTTTGAGGATATATCTGAGGTTCCCAAAAATCACTCATATTAGACCAATTCTCCTGGCTATATCTGCAGCGTGGTCGTCCTCGCTAAGTTTGACAATATTTCCTTCACCACTTGAAAGATGTGATTCTGTGTGTGTGATCTGATTATTGGTATTATTGCTCATAATCTTCGCCTTCTGAAGATTCATATTCCGACTGACCATAATTCCGAGTTAAACTGGTTCACTACTCGTGAATGACATCGTTTGCAAAACGCAAGTGGCCCAGAGCTTCATCATAGAAATATTTTACGTTTCCATACCAAATTCTTGAAGATGCCCTCAAGTAACACGAAAAAAGCTGATAAGCTTCAAATAATTTCCAAAGGAAGGACAAAACCGCCTATGAAAAATTTAACCACAAAAATGAAAAACTGTATTAGACATATTTATCCAGAAAAACATAAGTAAATTATTTTGTTGACCATGTCCTACTTTTTGAAAATGAAAAAAGTCTCTGGAATAAAACTGGTTTTTCCGATTTAAACAATTTCCATAAAGCTGTAAAAAGACACATTATGTCCAAAGCACATTTACAGGCCGTCATAACAGAAAAAGTCTTCGGCAAAACCAGAATTGAACACGCCCTTAATAAACAGTTGGAATTTAGTCACCGCCAACACAATGAACTAGTCAATAAAAATAGGCAAATATTAAGATTTAGAGGTCTTGGCGAAACAAGGGTTTCTTCAAATAGAGGAAATTTTCAAGATTTACTTACTTTAATGGCTAAATATGATGATTGCTTACAAAATCATTTAGAGTAGTCTAGCGTTTTTCGCAGAACGTCGAATCGAATCCAGAATGATTTAATTTCCGCTGTTGCAACCATTATTCTAAAAAGAATTAAGCAGGAGATTGGCGAGGCGCGGTTCATTACTATTGTTCTGGACGAAACAACTGATATCACTAATTTTAGCCAATTATCTATGGTAATACGCTACGTTAAAACAGACGAAAATATTCAAGAGCGATTTTTAGGTTTTAGGAATGTGTCCGAAAATCGTACAGCAGATGTATTATATACCGTGGTTTATAACGTTACTGAAGAAATCAATGGAGTGAAAAAATTAGTTGCTCAAATCTATGATGGAGCTGCAGTGATGGCAGGACAATTAGGGGGTATACAAGCTAAAGTTCGAGAAACTTTCCCAAGTGCTGTGTTTGTCCATTGTTTTGCTCATATATTAAATTTAGTTTTATCTCAGTCCATCAATCACATTAAAGAGTGTAAAGTATTTTTCGTTACTTTAAGTGGCATGGCTGCTTTTTTTTTTTCAAGTCAACAAAACGTACACAAGCTTTGGACTCCATTGTCCACAAATGATTGCCCAAATTAGCTCCTACTAGGTGGAACTATAATGAAAGACTTGTGTTAACAGTATGTGAATATCGTGAGTCACTGATTGAACTATTTGAGAATATAATAGAAAATAATGAAACGTGGAACTCAGAAGCAATAAATAGTTCGAGGGGGTTTTTGGACTGTTTGAAACGAGATTTTAATTTTAATTATTTGTTGAACATATTTTCAGAAATATTTCCATTCTCGGACAATGTTTTCAATATATTACAAACTAAAACAAATGATATTGCTTTTTGCCTAAAAAAAGGGGATGATTTTAAGTCTATGTAAAGCCAATAAAGAGACGACTTTGACCTATTTTGGGAGAAAACGATGACCTTAAATGTAGAGCCACAAGCCAAGCGTCTTCGAACAGACAAGGTCGGAGATGTTCAAACATCATACAGACGCCTCTTTTATGAAATAATCGATCAAATTCAGCAACAAATAAACTATAGATTTAACGGTTTAAATGATTTTAAATTCCTCGAGCTCTGCAATTTTGATGCATTTAAAGGAAAAACTTTTCCAGAAGATGCGTTTAAATCTCTTCTTCTTCATTATGGCCAGTTCTTCGACCGAGTGTTACTGCGTTCTGAACTTAAAGTGATTTACGAAACTGATGACATTAGCGCAAAAAATAACGCTAAGGAACTAATGCAATTTTTAAAAGGCAAGAAACTGGAAGATGCCTACATCGAAGTGTCGAAATTGTGTGAATTAGTATTGACAATACCTGCCACAAGTTCATCAGTAGAACACAGTTTTTCAACATTTAAACGTATAAAAAATTTCGTAAGAAACTCAACGGGGTAGGAGAGACTTTCGCATACATCGCTGTTGTCCATTGAAAATAAACTTCTCCAAAATATGTCGGAGCATCGACGTTTTTATGATGACGTCATTGACGAATTTGCAAAAAATGATCGAAGAATCGAATCGAACATTACAAATAGGTAAGTTTTTAAAAGTTGCTTCCCTTTCTTAAAATTTCACCGCACGCCCCTGAAAACGTTAGTTAAATACTTGTTCGACAAGGCCAAACTTAATATAGTGTCATAAACAAAATTTTGAGAGGAATCCAAATATACAATAATATACAGAGTGTTCTATTACAAAATTAATTTTGACATAGTCAATAGTCATAGTTTTCTTTTGTAACGGATTCTGGCGACTAGGCCTGAAACTTTAATTATTACTCTCTCTCTCTCTCTCTCTCTCTCTCTCTCTCTCTCTCTCTCTCTCTCTCTCTCTCTCTCTCTCTCTCTCTCTCTCTCTCTCTCTCTCTCTCTCTCTCTCTCTCTCTCTCTCTCTCTCTCTCTCTCTCTCTCTCTCTCTCTCTCAGCAAATTAAAACATTACCTTCTGACAGCTACCTTCATAAAGTAAAGCTATAACGCCATACATTACGATAGTCGCTACTGCATACAAGAATAAAAATGCCGCACTTCTGTCTCCATATTTTTTCGCTTTGTCATACTTTGGCGGTTTTCCGAATGAATGGTAATCGGCCAGCAATTTAAATAGATCGGACCATTCCTTATGGTGCAATCCAAAAAAGAAACAGCACACCGAACAACCGGAATAACCTAGGAAAAATGCCAGAGCTTCCGAGAATTCTTCACCCGCGTCTCCTGTAAAAGACACAATCAGTTTTAGCATTTATTCAACTTGTAAGTCTATTTGAAACTATTTTATTTGGCCAATAGACTTAGGAGTCCCGTAAACGAAATCCAATGTAAATTGACCAATGTATTGTAACGGGTGTCCAATTTAACTCGGTAACCGTTGATCATACAATTATGGGGAAACATATTTGTGGGTAAATCGGCCAAGAGAAATCGCTGAAAATTTTCAAATTCGAAAAATGACCGTTAGGGGTTGTAACAGCAACTCAAAAATGGAAATGCCGATTTTCTCTTGAATTTTCCTAATTAACATTTGTGGAATATATAAGCATTACATTTTCAGGCAATTATGTAACATTTGGTACTTATCTTCTTTTTTTCTGTTTTCAATAATAAAGTGATAAGGAAATACCAAACTTTATTTCATTCAAACGTTTATATACTGTTTTGGATGAACCAATAACACTGAACTAAAAAAAAAAGAATAAATAACTTCTATGGTTGTTCTATCATTTTAGGCTTAGTTGAAACGATAGATCCACACCCCATCGTCGTCACTTTTCCTTCTCAATAAATTAGTGAGATTAGTTTTTGAATCCGACAAAATTCGAATTTTCTGCGTTTCGCGCGTATTTGTGAACTAAATTAAAAAAATTATTTGCCAATTAGTAATGCCGCGAGACGAGACGAGATTAAGGCTTCATCTCGTCTCGTCTCGACTCGAAACTTTGGTCCCATCTCGACTTTGAGTATATTAAGCCATCTGGTTAAAGATTAGAAGATGAAATTTTAGCAATAAACACTCATTCTGTACCAGTGAACCACACGCGTTTACAAATTGCTACTCTGTCGCACCTGCATCCAGGCAGGTTTAATACCTTGAACATTTCTTCTGACCTTTTATTTGAAACGTCTTCTAACCAGGGGCGGCTATTCAAGTGAAGTAGGTGAAGTGCTACTTCACCAGGAAAAATAAACAAGCAAACATCTACCTATATTTATTATATATCTCTTAAAATTTTAGTTTTTACATTAATTTAATCACTTAATTGGCAAAAAATAAACTACATCTCGAATAAATATTTTACTTGACCGTTGGCGGCATGTCTTTTTAAAACTTTCAATCGAACTTTATTATAACAGCTATAACAGTGGCGCACTTTGCTGAAGGTGCTATGTTTAGTTTCTGATTTGCCTACTATGTTGCCATGACAACGCGTATGCGATGACGTCGAGCGCATGGAAGAATAACGTTAACCAACGCCATACAACTCTCTCGGTGAATTGTTACCGCATTACACTACACCCACGTGTCGTTCAGTTTGGGGTGGTTGTTTTATATTTATTTATGGTGTTGTTACAACTTTCATTGGCTGTCGGGTTTACTAATGTACATAATTAGTTGACTAAAATATTTACGCTTTAAAATGAATCTGATAATGGATGTGGTTTGCATTTTTTTGGAAACTAGATTTAATCGATCGAAGGAACAAGATCAGAGGGATGTATTAAATGTAGGGCAACCAAGGATTTACTGGACAATTTTCGCAAAAAAAGAAATAAAATAAGTGGCGGAACAGGAATGTAAGTTTTAAGTCATCCTGGTTTTCGGCGTACAAATATTTATATAATAGTCAAATATTACAAATATTGTTTTGCTGGCCTTGTTTACTATTTTCCAATAAATATTCAGTGTGGAATGCAAATTATGGTCAATGGTGAGTTGCTTGACCAGCCCAAGGCTATTGCAAATTATTTTAACAAATATTTTGTAGATACTCTAAAACATATTCTAAGAAATATTGATAAAAATATTAATAATAATTGTAATTCTAACTATAAGAAGCGTATGTTCTCTTTCAGCATGGGTGTCTTGCCTTTTTCCGAAAAATAAATTCTAGATATAGTTAATAATAAAATAAAAACTAAGCGGTCTGGAGGACCTGATGAAATTCCTTTAGATATATTTAAAAAATCTGCCAGGTCTTGCGTTAAACCCTTAACAAATCTCATGAATCTATCTATAGAAACTGGAATTTTTCCAAGTGATCTAAAATTGTATAAAATGATCCCTGTTTTTAAAAAAGGCCCTATATTGCCTGGGGACTACCGCCCAATTGCTTTAACATTTTGTTTCTCAAAGGTCTTTGAGTACGCGATGGTAGACAGACTTCTGTCATACTTACACAAAAATAATATAAATTCAACTAAGCAGCACGGTTTAATCTCTAAAAGGTCAACTTTTTGGCCATATTGTCTTTTCTTGAGGAGGTTGTAGAGTGTCTGGAGGAGGGCGAGCGCCCTGTTGGGATTTATTGTGATCTCAGCAGGGCGTTCCACTGTGCTGAGCATGATGCTCTTCTCTGCAGGATGGAGATGTATCGCTTTAGAGGCCTAATATTAAATTGGTTTTCATCTTTTTTAAAAGAACGCATGCAGTATGTGGAAATTAGGAATATGTCACCTAAAAGCTCTGACAGCGTACTAGCGGAACTTATGTGTCGATGTCGGTGTGCCGCGGGGCCCTATCCTCGGCCCAGTACTATTTTTGCTCTTTGTTAATCCCCTGCCTATGGAATCGGCTCACACCAATGTTACTATGTATGCGGATGACACTTCGGCTATAGTTAAAAGAGTTAATTGTGAAAGTATTAATAATGCTTCTAGTAGGTCTTTGGATGTACTTTATAAGTGGTTTACCCTCAATGGACTACTCTTAAAGGCCAAAAAGACTGATTATATGGTGTTTCATACTTTTCAAAATAGTAGGAATCTTGACTTAAAATTAAGTTTAAATAAAAACACACTTCAGCGAAAAAAATCTAATAAACTCCTTGATGTTACCTTGGATGATAATTTATCTTGGGAGTGTCAATGTTCGTACGTTGCCTCAAAGCTGAATAGCCTTTGTTATGTTATACGTAACCTTAAGTTTGTCATGGATTTGTCACAAATCATTAGTGTGTATTACGATGTTGTACACTCACGGGTATTATACGGTATCTAGTTCTGGGGAGCTTCACCTCATGCCGGCAAAGTGTTTAAGAGCCAAAAACGTATAGTGAGATGTATTGCGGGAATATCCCCTACTACTTCCTGCAAACCATATTTTAAGGACTATAAAATTTTATCAGTACCATGTGTGGCTTTGTCTGAAATATGTTTGTTCGTTTTTAAAAATTGTGACAAGTTTTAGAAGAATAACCATTTTCATAATTACACCACTAGGTATAATAATCAGTTTTCAATGCCTTATAGCAGATTGAATATATCAAAAAATGTTATACTTAAATTAGGACCAAAACTGTTTAATAAGTTGCCTACTGTAATTAAATAAAGCACTAGTATTAATATGTTTAAAAATAGGCTCAAAACGTTTTTACTTGATAAATCTTTTTATGATATAGATGAGTTTCTTACTCAATAATTGTTTTTTTTTAAATTTACTCATTGTAAAAATTATAACCGTATATATATGACGAATTCCATACACTAAGGTATCATTTTGGAAATAAAATTGATTTGATTTGGAATAAGGAAGGATTTGCAAAACACTATAGCTGACGCTTTAAAAGAAAATGCTAAACTGTATAAAACACATTTTAACGAAAACGTCCGATTAAATAGACTATGTGCTTGGTAATTGACGAAGTTTTGTACCTTGCAAAACAAGAGTTAGCCTTTCGCGGTTGCGAGTCAATAAAAAAGGGAATTTTAAAAAGCTTTTAGCTATTAATAAAACTAAAAGAGAGTTCCCAAGAACTAAAAGATCATCACGAAAAAATTAAAAATGTTTTTACTGGTGACTCGAAAACTATCCAAAACGAAATAATTGAATGCATTTCTGGTTATTTAAATGATCATGTAAAATATGAAATAATGAACACACAGTTTTTTCTGTGCAAGTGGATGACACCACTGATATTCCGCAAACCTCCCACTACTATAATTATAATATATATAATTCTAAGATACGTTAATTCAGAAGTTTCAGTAGTCGAGAGATTCTTAGGATTTTATAACATTAGCTCCAATAGAATGTCGGAGAATTTATATTCTCTACTGGATTAAATTTTGGATCAATTTGACTATAAACATAAATCAATAGGGCAATGTTGCGATGGCGCAAGTGTGATGTCTGGCCTTCAAAAAAGTAAAAAAAGCCCCGCAGGCTGTATTTGTACATTGTCTTGTGCATCGTTCTAACCTCGAAAAATTTTTTTGCAAGCCTTAGTGGTGTTTCCTCATTTTTTTATCACTCAGCCAAACGAACGTATGCTCTTACATATGCATCTACAAGCCGTATACCAACAATTACAGAAACTCGTTGGTCTTTAAATTCGAAGTTAGTAAATGTGATTGTTCAAGACTGGAATAAATTAAAAGACGTCTTTGAATTTATTACAAACTGTGGCAGATCTGATGAAAAATCAATTCGGCTTGCGAAAGGATTTTTAGGTGAGATGAACGATTTAGAATTCACGTTTCTGGCATTAGTGTTTATGATATTTTCTTAATCACATTCATTCATTTTTGCATATCCAATATAAAACGCTGTCGTGAGGCGCTCTATACAAAAAGAGATAAACATTTCTTTAATACCATGTTTGATAAAGCAAATTTTTTTACAGAAATAAATCATTACCAACGTGAGCTTGCTAAACTTTCACCTGAAGAAATTAGGGCTAAGGATAGAACCCCTTTTTTATGAAATATTGAACCATATTTTAATGGAAATGACACTAAGATTTCAAGACTGTGAAAAACTTACAGTTTCATGTTTGGCAGGTTCTGCTCAATTTTCCGAATATAGTTTAAATTTTCCGACTGGCCCGTTTGAAAAGTTGTTACAATTATATGGGGAAATATATTTTCAAAAAATAAACAACTTAAAAATGAGCTTGGTCTTATTTTTGCCAATGACAGTAATGGAAATATATGGTTGCAAGAGCAAGTGAAAAAAAATTGATGAAAATAAAGATATTTTAACCAAAGCATATAAAGTGTTTTCCTTTATTTTGACAATACCGTCGACAAGTGCTTCAGTGGAAAGAAGTTTCTCTTGCCTCAGACGTGTAAAAACTTATTTAAGAAATACAATACCTCAAAAAAAAACTTACTTCTCTAGGCAATATTTCAATTCAAAAGGAATTTCTGGAGATTAGGGCAACTGATTCATTTTATGAAGATGTTATAAATAAATTTGCTGCTATATATTCTACCCTCTCCACATAAAAAAAAAATTATGGAAAAAAATTATTGCGATATTTATTTGCTTCATTTGCACTTCACTTACTTTTTCACCTACGAGCCGCCTCTGCTTCTGACCCTTTGTTTGATAACTCTTAATTGTCACAATACGTAATTTATCACTACATAGAATTTCAGCCTTTATAAAATATTTGTAATTTTTTATGACATTATAGCAGTGCTGACTGTAGACTACAGTCAGACTTTCTATCAAACATCTTGCGAGTGTTCTTCAACATATAGTAAAAAAATTGCTAATAAATTGATAAAATAATTTATTTTTGCTATTTTGTTTTAACTTTCCCGGGGCAACCTGTTACAACAGAGTGGTGTTTGCTATATGAGCTGTATTTTTATGTTAAATATTAAGTATTTTAATATTTAAAAAAAATGGCGTTTATAAATTAACCCCAACTTTTCTCCCGCGGTATCTTGGCCAAAATAAGCTGATACCAAAAAGTAAGTATGAACTGATAACACAAAAAAAATAATTAATCTATTTTTGTGCCGATACCTTCAATAGCGAGGCAAATATAATAACGCAAAATGCCCTTTTGCAGGGAAGAGCTTAAACTATTAGTTTTTGTTACGTGTTTTTTTGTATGTTCTCGAAAGTCGTCAAAAGAATAAGGCAGCTAATTATACATTTTTGTTTTGAAAGCTTCTTCGATTAAATTATGAATGTCCTCCCTAGTTTGTTTGACCAGTAAAGCAAAAATTATATATTTCCTTTTAAAACTAAAGTATACAAGATTTCATTTATTTCCATTCATAAAATATATTTTTATGAAATGTGTAAAAAAATAAATTATTAAATAAAATGGCAGAGAGGGGTCACAATGAACTAAAAATACTATTACGGATTATTATATATGGATTTTTTTTTAACCAAGTGCTTTAAGGCTTTCAAACGTCAAATTCGATATGTTTATATTCACGTATTGCGGCTAGCTAGAGGTTTTTGGGTTTTATTTTATCGAATTAATAATATTTATATGAAAAAGTAATTAAAATTATTAGACAGCCAAAATCATATAAGTTTAAAACAACTATTCAGCAGATATATATTCATACCAAAATGTTACCAGTTCATTCCTTTATAACATTTGATTTTTGTGCAAAAATTGAGAGAAATTGGATAAGCAGTTTTTTAGTAATATTTTTTTAACATTTCACTTCTGTTTTGCCATATTGGATTTTTACCAAAATGTTACCAGGTCATCCCCGTTTAACCTTTAATTTTTTACCAAAATTTGAAGTTAATCGGGTAAGTAGTTTTTTAGCTATGCCGCCGACAGACCCACCGACGGAATTGAGAAAACATATTTTTTGGCATCTAGGGACCCTGAAAAGTAAAGATCTGAAAAAATCTCGAAGGGTGATTTTTTACGAATACAATACTTTCCTTTTAAGAGGGAAGTAGTAGATTTTAAAAAACACCATACTTAATACTTACTCGTGCAAAACAAAATTCCAATATTAAGAGTATTTCCTCCACCTAGTATCACAACCCAAAAATAGAGAAAATGCAAAAACGACTTTTCTTTATAACCTTTCGGATTCATAGGATAATACCTTAGCATACCTAAAATAAGGAGACTTGAATAAAACGGTAACTCCTTGTTAATAGGATACATGCTAGCAGCTTATGAAATGATTCTAAGCTCCACTCTTGAGCGATTTTCTTATTTAATTGGTTCATACAACTTTAACAACTTTTCAGTAATATGCAGTTTTGTTCCATGCAATTACGATAACAAGGTTTATTTATATTTAAATAAATAGAGGTTTGATAATAAATTATTTATGAAATGACTGGTTGGAGTTAGAAATCTAACAATATATATTAAGCATTTATATTAATTTAAATTGCAAATATTCACTTCCAGGCAATATTAGCCCCAAAAATAGCAATATTCTAGAGTATTACTTTATTTTAATATGGTGCAATAAAATAGTTGGTAAATATAGTGAAGATACAGTTAATGATAATGTAACGCGCTTGATAACATTTTACCAACAAAACAATATGAAGATTATGAACGGCTTTTACCAATATCGTGATATCTACAAATATACAGAATTTCAATCAAACAGAAACTTAAAATCCATCATTGACTATCTCGTTATATACAGTAACTAATGTAAAGGATGTAATAGTGGGTCGAGGGCATCTTGTGGTTCTGATCATTATATTCTGATAATATACTATTGAGCAAGTTTCATTTTTATGGCTTTGATGGCAACAGCATTTCCTTTATAAAGTCCTACTTGAAGAATCGAACACAGATAATCCAAGTGAGAGGAGTGGCATCGGCCGAAAGGGTGATAGACATTGGGGTTCCCCAAGGTTCCATCTTAGGTCCACTTTTTTTAGTTTTTATTAATGACCTTAATGCGAGAGTTGGTGGCAAAGTATACTCTTTTTGCTGATGAAACTACAATTCATCATTCTGGTGGAACTCTTCAGGACGTTCTGGCTGTGTCGGGCGAGGCGCGAGCTAGAGCAGAGCCCTGGTTAAATGCTAATCAGTTACTAATGAACAGAGATAAGATTTAGCAAATCATTTTTTCAATGAGTGATACGGGGGTTGAGAATGCCCACTATGACAATGTTACATTCCTGGGTATTCATATGGACAAAAAACTAAAGTGGGATGTTCACATCAACAACATCTCATCCAAACTTAGCAGAACTGCCTGTGTCCTTCGCAACCTAAATGGATGTATGGCGACGATAAAGTCAGCATATTATGCATTTTTCCACTCGGTTATGTCATACGGTATTGTGGTGTAGGGGAGTGCATCAAATGAGATTCGGAGTTTAATGTAATAGAACTTAAACTATTTGCTATTTCTTCTAATTCGTTCGTGTATTGATTTAAAAGTAATAAATCTACTTCGAATACTTTGGTGTATCAAACACTCTTTTTCTTAAAAATAAATACCAGGTAAAAATTGAAAAATTATAATTACATTTTTAGCGTCTTCAATAGACAGGAATTTTAAACTACTCCTGTGTTTAATGCACTGTCTCTTCAGTTATCCCTAACCAAAAATCCTTATACGGAGGGTTTAGGAGGAGCAAAAAGGAAAAGCACTTACAATATTGTATTTTTTTTTCCCCTTTCCGATCCTCTTCTGTGCAGCTCACTGTAGGTTCACTTCGATAACGCCAAAGGGTTGAAACCACACGTAGCAACTTCTTCCGGACGATTCGAAATAACTACCACTGTCCTGTCCTACCGACTGCGCCTATTAAATTCTTTGAAATTTAAATTTTCTTTTTAAAAAAATATTTTATTTCAAGTATATGTGTTAACCAGTGGCGTAGCATGAAGAAACGAAATAGGGATGCGATAAAACTTAAAAATGTCCAGGAAATAAAAAAATAGTGGTAATATAAAATAATCATATTTTAAAACTAAAGTATTAATTTTTAAATTAAAGCTCAATTCTTCTAGTTGGATTCCGTTTAGACCATTTATTACGGCATTACGGTAAATGAATCTGACAAATGCAAACTCTAGTCAAGCGCCTTCAATGTACAATACCTGTATACGCCGAGATGTGTTTTAGCGATCGCATTCACGAGGCGTAAAAATCGGCTTGGTCAACTGCTGGTTTAGGTTCCTGGGCGGAACGTGTATGCCAAGCGGGCGGCTTGATGTAACATCGATAGTCGCATCGCTTTGCAAGGCGTACTGGCTGCGATAGTTATGTGGAAGTTCAACGGTATCGGGGGATTAGAGTGAGTGTTTATCCAAGTGTATCCGATGTAAATTATAAAAAAACATGTTTGTAAGTAAACATGTTTGACTGGGATAAAAAAATACCTTCTGTGTTTCTTAAAGGGATGCGACGCATCACCCGCATCTATGCACGCTACGCCCCTGGTGTTAACAGTAAGAAATACAGAATGAGAATGATTTATACAATAATAATGAAACCGAATGAAGCTTCTGGGCCTGGGAATCAGCATCAGCAAAACGTGGTCGCTTCTTGAAACCGTCTGTCTGGGAATTCGTTATGTCTGCGGTTTCACCAGGGAACGATGCATGTAACTTGTGTTAGGAATATTTTAAAACCATAAATGATTTTATTAAAAGACTCATCTGGGTAACGATTTTTATTTTCTGTGAATACTACATTGCTAATAATAAAACTAATTATTTATTATTGACAATATGATTGGAAATGTACAACTTGTAGCATTTTGTAAATAAATTGCAAAAGACAAGATGTTTTAAAGGGGTTCTTCAGGAGGTATGTTGATAGCAACTGATTATTCTCGAAGGTAGATATTAAAGAAGCTCTTAAATTGTATCCAGATGAATACTGCTGACCAAGAGAACTAATCTAAAGAATTTGCTTGCACATCTCTTTCTTTTTTTGTTTGACCCTTCAAGCTACCCTTCAGTTACGGAGGTTGACTTCCAGCCTCCTAATCTTTTTATATTTGTTCTCGCCAAAATCCGTTAAAAATGTAACAGAGGAACGTCTAAAACTTTATACGACTGTGGATAAAAAAGAGTAAAAAGGCTGATACCCCGTCTGGCATTTTTTCTATACACAGTACTGTCCAGTACAATTTCCATTTTTAAAATTTAAGAAAAAACAATGCTGTGGACTGCTCTTGGTCGAATTTCTATGTACTTTCCGTATATCTTTAAATGTTTCCCATCATTTGTTTCATCTGATATCACAAATGACCATGCTGAGTAATTCTTAGAATTCGTAACTTTTACGCTCACAAGGTACGCTTTGTCTGCAATATTATCAAGTGTAATTTTTGTAAGTTCCACTCTGCGGCAAGCTCCCGCCGAAGCAAAAATAATAGCTACTTTTATGCTGTTTTGGTCGGAAACCGACACTTTATCTTTTTAAATTGTTTCTCAATTTAAAAAATTTGCCTATATCGATATTTTGCTTAATTTTAACCAAACATTTTATCATCGAATAACGCGACCAAAGTGTGTTTGTTAAACGACTTCACTTACCTCTAAAAAGTATGCCAATAATGCATCCCCCTTGAAACTTTACACCTTTTTCTTTTGTCCATTCGATAAAATGATTGCACTGACACACATACCTTTGCCTTGATATGTTTGATAACAGGCCCAAATTTGCCTTTTCAGCCATTTTCAAAATCTATTATGGTAGCTCGTCATCTGAAGACTCCATGGTAATTTTTCGGTTAATTTTTTGATTTTTGGTGTATTCTTAGATTTTGGCTGCTGAACATGAATCAATCAGATTTTATAGGCAACGTTTCGTTTTTGAATTATTCACTGTCAGAAAATCATATTTTAACTTTTCACTGTTTTCAACAAACATTTTATACAAAATAGTTAGTTTTTGCAACAATTCACTGAAAACTAAAAAAGGAATACTACAATAATAAATAGTAAACGGATCACGGCCATTTTTTATATTCAGAACATATTTAGAAATTTCAGTGAATTGTTGCAAAAAACTATTATGTATAAAATTTATGCTGAAAGCTGTGAAGTTGAAATGTGTATTTTGATAGTGGATAACTCAAAAACGAAACGTCGCCGACAAAATCTGTCCTCAGATTCGTGATCTCCAGCACAAATCTATGAATTTATCAAGAATCATAAAAATTGACGATAGTTAGCTCAAACGAAAAATTAACTAATCAATTCTTTTACGTTTTTCCGACCACTTTTCCCTTTTTTTAGAAAAAAACAAAACGTGTCAAAAATACGAAATGCCCTCAAGTAATTGAAAGTTTTTTAGTAGATATGGAAATACGTGAAATTTGGTACTCACGTCTACTGGTCCTATTATTATTTGACATTATTTTTTGAAATGATACGGTGACGTTCAAAAAAGCTTGTAAGTATAAATTTCAGTTAATTTAAATAAATTTACACAGATATACCCATAACTGGACAGTAAATATCAAAAACTATCGATACTTATCGGTATATCAATAACTATGGATATATTGATACCTATCGATAGTTATCGATGTATTGATAATTGTAGACAAATCGATAAAAAAAATTTAAATATGTCAGTGCTCTGATGCCGAAATCATACTTCAGAACATATTTAGAAATATACAAACGTCAACGTCAAAAATAGTTACTAGAATCTAGGTATTTTTGTTGGTTACATGGCCATACTAGCACGATGGAATGGTTCAGCGCCAACTATCCGAAATAAAAAAACTTGTAATTTTATAGGTATAGTCAAAACCAGTGTTATCTACGGGTCATACGATTTATCAACGACAAACTTTTTAAGTTTGTTTTTCTTTTATTACGTGTAATCATATCCTCCGCATAAAATCCGGAAGATGAATTAGATAGACCTGCATCCACAAACGAAAAAAATGGTAAAAAATCTAATAAAGTATTACGAAACGGCCAATATCCAGGAGACAGTAGCAAAAGCTCTGGGAATCGGTATAAGGACTATGCAGAAAATTGTGCATGAAAAAAGCATAATTTACTACCGAAGAAGATTAAAAAACGTACACGAAAAAAGTTCAAGACAGAAGATTTAAGTGACAATGTAAAAAAGGATGTTAGTAATGCAATTTACGATTTATACACATCAAAAACTAATATAACCCTTCAAGTTTTAAAAGAAGCTTTGAAAAATCGAGGCATATTGGAAATTGGACTAAAATTGTTGTCAAAATTAATAAAAATATTGGGTTTTCGATATAAAAAGGACTGTAGTTTACTGTTTTCTTCAACATCCTAAAGTATGGACTATCATGATAATATGAACTGTGAACTATCTGAAAAGTGGTTAAAAGAACAACTGTTTCCAAATTTAGATGCTTCATCTTTAATCATTCTAAACAATGCATCTTATCATTCAAGAATTTTAAATAAACAACCTACTTCATCCTGGAATAAAAGTGATGTTTATGACTGGCTAATAAAACAAAAACAAAATCCTTTACCCAATATGCTGAAACTAGAACTTCTTTTAATGGCAAAATCTATTAAAAAAACAACATTATATGCCGTAGATGAAATATTACGGGAAAATGGACATGAGGTTTTACGACTGCCGCCATACCATTACCAGTTTAACGCAATAGAATTATTATGGGCTGGGGCAAAATCATATTACGAAAAACTCGTGAACGATAGTCTTACATCAGATGAAGTGCAAATTGTTTGGAAAGATTCATTAAATTATATTACGCCGGAGTACTGGAAGAAATCTGTCGAACATACGGAGAAATTAATATGGGATTGGTGGAATCGAGAACGAGTTCTAGATGTCGAAATAGCACAAATGATCATCGCGCCATTTGAGGACGACTCAGAAGAGGACTTTTTAAGTGATGATATTTTTTAGTCTATAATATTAAAAAGTTTCTGAAGAATTATATTGGTCTTTGACGTGTATAAATCATAAATTGCATTATGAATATCCATTTTTGCATTGTAACTTAAGTCTTTTGCCTTTGGATTTTTTCGTGTACATTTCTTAATCTTCTTCGAAAGTAAATTATATTTTTTTTCATGCACAAGTTTCTGTACATTCCTTATATCGATTCTCAGAGGTTTTGCCACTGGGTCCTGTATATTAGCTAGTGTTTAAAGCGTGTTTAAAATAAGTAAATTTTTTTATTAATTATGTATTGTGCTATTTCGACATCTAGAACTCGTTCTCGATTCCACCAATCCCATATTAATTTTTCCGTATTGTCCACAGATTTCTTCCAGTACTCCGGCGTAACATAATTTAATGATTCTTGCCAAATAAGTTTTCACTTCATTTAATGTAAGACTATCGTTCACGAGTTTTTCGTAATGTGATTTTGCCCCAGCCCATATTAATTCTATTGCGTTAAACTGGTAATGGATGGCGGCAGTCGTAAAACCTCATGTCCATTTTCCCGTAATATTTCATCTACGGCATATAATGTTGGTTTTTTAATAGATTTATATATATATATATATATATATATATATATATATATATATATATAAATATCAAGTACTTTCTTGGGATTAGGTTCGTGGATTGAACAAAGAAACTTTAATTGACGTTTCGCCTGTCCATTTCAAGCTTTTTCAAAATATTTAATTCTGCACATCTAAAAATTAAATACAAAAAGTGTATATATGTAAGTTAATAAATAAAAACAATTAGGTATAACGGCACGCACTAAAATTATTAAAACATTTATTTAAAATAGTACAGTACATACCTTGAGAAAGATGTTCTTTTACCTTGCTTGGCGGTGTGGAGGTAAGTGATACACTGGTTAAAGAATTCTATTGTTTTTTTTTGTATATATATCCTTTAGTTTTTTTGATTATATTTACAATGTAGAACTATTTGTGGATACGGGTTGTTTTAAATGTATTTGTGTGAGTCTGACAGTATACAGTATGTATTTATGATTGATGGAAAATAGTTTATAACAATTGAATTAAATTAGGTTGTGATATATTTGGCTGAGATTGTCAATGTCTTTCCGATCGTTTACTGTATTTTTTTCTTTTTTTATCTCGACCATTTCTTTGAATGTCAGTTTATGGTAATGTTGTTCTTTTGATAAGACCGTTGTACCCGAAAAATCAAATTCATGTTTCATGTCTCTTTCATGTTTATGTAGTGCTGTGGAAGCATTTTTTGTATATTTATGCCCATTTAGTTTATTTGATAGGTATTGTGTGGTCATGCCTATATATTTTTTGGGGCAGTTTAGGCAGGGAATGCTGTAAACTACGTTTGATTGTATATATATATATATATATATATATATATATATATATATATATATATATATATATATAAGCCGCGAAGAGACAGACTGACGGACAGACACACCTACAGACAGACGGAATTGAGAAAACATGTTTTCCGGCAGCTAGGGACCCTTAACCGTAAAGATCTGAAAAAATCTCACGAGGAAGGTAATAACTAATTATCTTGTGTTTTTAACAAAAGTGTATAATATTTTTGCAAAATAAACTTTTTGTTATCACAATAGAAAAGAAAAACAAGTTTTCTTTGCACAGGGGTGGCGCGCATTTAAATAAATGACATTGTATAAGTGGTTAGATTTTCAGGTCAAGCGGGGCTCATAATTTTTGGTGATTGATACAAAAATCTCACTTTCATTAAGTGGCTGTATAAACAGAACATATCCTGATTGTTCCACTGCCAACAAAAAAATTTAAGCAAATACATATTTAGCGAATTTTCTTATTTTGTCCCTCGGCATTTAATATATAAAATAATATTAACTGGCTATCTTAATAATATTGCGTAATATAATAAAAAAAAACTATTTTCTTTCTCCCTGTATATTTGTAATTAGCCCATCGAGATTTAATAGCTCGATAAAAGAATCACACAACATTTTGGTATTCACTGTGTTTTCTGATTTGATTCATAACGTTGGTGACCTTTGGACCCGCACGATAATCGACTATAGTTGTGTTTTAAAAATCGGATTGCGTTTTGGTTGGTCATGGTTAGGCCTTTTTTTTTAAGGTGATGTAACACTTTCTATATTAACACAAGGATTTAAAAAAAAACCTATACTGGTAGATCTGTCCCGTTAGCATTAGGTTAGCCCAGGTTCGTCGATAAATCTATCTTTAAAGCCATATAATCACAAGGTAAGCTTACTCCAACTCAACTGAAATACACGTGTATGCTAAACTGTGTTGTGATTGACGGGTTCTGTATGGAATTTAAGTCCTGTGTAATGTTATGATGGTCATATCGACGAACCTGGGCTAACTGGACAAACCCACCTAATAGTATAGGTTTTGTTTAAAAAATCCATCCTTGTTTTTATATAGATTCATTTTTTACATCACCTCAAAAGAAAGCTTATCCAGGGTTAACCAAAAGGCATTCCGATTTTTAAAACACAACTACATAAAAAATTTAAAAAAAAAAAACGTTTTTTTTTGTAATTCAAATAGTTGGCGCTGAATCATTCCATTATGTTAAAACATCCATGTAACTAACAAAAATTCCTAAATCATAGTTTAAAACATGGCGTATTTGTGACGTTGAACTTTTTAAATTTCTAAATATAAAAAACGATCGTGATCTGTTTACTATATATTATTTTAGTATTCTTGTGAATCGTTGTTTTCAGTGAATTGTTGCAAAAAACTATTGTGTATAAAATTTATGCTGAAAGCTGTGTAGTTGAAATGTGTATTTTGATAGTGGATAACTCAAAAACGAAACATCACCGACAAAATCTGTCCTCAGATTCGTGATCTCCAGCACAAATCTATGAATTTATCAAGAATCATAAAAATGGTTAGCTCAAACGAAAAAGTAACTAATCAATTTTTTTACGTTTTTCCGATAATTTTTCCCTTTTTTTAGAGAAAAACAAAACGTGTAAAAAATACGAAACGTCCTCAATTAATTGAAAGTTCGTAAGTTTTTTAGTAGATATGGAAATTCGTTAAATTTGGTTCTCACGTCTACTGATCCTATTATTATTTGACATTATTTTTTAAAACGATACGGTGACGTTCAAAAAAGCTTGTAAGTATAAATTTCAGTTAATTTAAATAAATTTACACAGATATACCTATAACTGGACAGTAAATATCAAAAACTATCGATACTTGACTCTGATGCCGAAATCATAGTCAAAGAATCATTTACTTGATATAACAAAAGAATTTTCATCAAGCCGAGTATTACCACCTAATGTCTGGCGACCTTAACTGGGTGAATAATGAGCTGGACACATTACTGCACTTAATTAGTGTCCAGGGTATTAATGTGATTATGTTACAAATTTCTAGGTTAAATAGAACACATAAGAAGAAATAAAAGTTCATATGAATATAGCTCCGGAAACGCTTCCTTAGGGAGTAGAGCCCTTTAAAGATGACCTTAATAAACTAGTTTTTAATAGGTTGAAGGAAATAAAGCTTTCACTTTTAAGGCAACACGACATAGAACTAAATATTTATCTTTACTTACTATAGGCCAGACTATAGACATTTTCTACTTGAAATTATTTCAGTGCGAAAAGCAAATGAAGTTTTGATGTTAATACTAATAGACGTGTTAAATTAGTCGCTCTGATTATTACTTTTTAACAAATGGCTGCAAATCAATTATTTGAAAACTTTGAGCAATATGATATGCTGACCTGTTTCATAGGAAGTCATGAAAATATAAACGTTGCTTCTGAGCTTTATTTCATTAGGTAATGTTTTATTTTCATAATTATTATTACAATCTTTTTTAAAACTTAAACTTTTATTATATAGATATCCGGAAAGGAGGCAGCCAAATAAATTAATATTCTATAGGCTGAAATCGAATTTAGTAAATTTTGGCTCTTTCAAAAAGCCGAGATCAAAGAAATATAACAAAGAGAATCGTGAGGCTGATGAAATTAACGTCTTAGCAAGTGTAAATGTAACGCCTGTAACGTCCTGTAGAAAAACAGAGAATGCAGTGGGTGTAATCAAGTCTCGAGTTCAAACGATTTTAAAGAAACATAGGTATAAACCTTATATAGTCAGAGTTGTGCAAAATCTACATCCTGGAGATGCAGAACGACGTATTGATTTTTGCCAGTGGTATTTACAAAAAAATAATACTAACCAAAATTTTAGAAGGGCGGTTATATGGTCCGACAAATCGTATATAAGTAGTGCTGGAATATTTAATAGGCACAATGGACACCTGAAAATCAACATTTGATATTTCCACGCGAGCAACAAGGAAGATTTAGCTTTAATGTCGCTTGTTTCGTACTAGGAACCAAAATAAAATTTCATATTTTTGAAGGAGGTCTCACTGCTAATCGCTACCTTGAAATATTGCAAAATATATTGCCAGAAATCATAGAAGATGTCCCTTTAGCACATGTGAATCAAATATATTTCCAACAAGACGGAGCTCCAGCACAAAACTCCTAATTTGTATTAAGGTATTTAGAAGAGAACTTCCCATAACGCTGGATTGGAACGCACGGACCTGTCCGATGGCCTCCTAGGTCGCCTGACCTGTCCATATTGGACTTCTTTTCATGGGGTCACCTAAAAAATTTAATTTTTCGTACCCGACACAACCCAGTTCAAAACCTGCGTAACACCACTGAGCAGGCATTTTTCCAAATACAAGCACGCAATGTAGTCATTTCAAATGCACTGAATAAAATTACAAGAGTGGGTGAGAGAGATTCAAGCGATGTTGCAAAATTTATGGACGGTTCTATGATTTGTACAAGATATGTTGTGAGCTATCAGAAATGTCTTCGCGAGGTACCGGTAGCTCGCGATCGATGGGTTGGCGACCAGTACTTTAGAGGAATGGGGTCAAATTTAATCAAATTCGCCCTGGTTAACATTGGTCAATAGGTTCAAATAAATGAAGTTACTAATACTAAATTATATCCCAAAATTGCTTGCGGGAGAACTGAACAACGAAAACTAGTTTATGAACACCATCTCCAAAAGGCTCAAGGAAGCGTTTGCGGACCCAGGTTGATATGAACTTTTTTTTATGTATTATATCTACCCTAGAAGTTTGTAACATGATCACATTAACACCTTGTATAACCATGTAATCTTAACATTCACTTTACTTTGGGCTTGATAACTAGATAGACTAGATGAACTATACTTAACAAAATATTATGTAGTAACTTAATTTCTTTTCAGAATCATACATACGTACATGCCGTGACCTTGCAAGAAAAAAACGTAATTTGTAATGGTCTAGAAAACTTAAGCTATTTTCTTATAGGTCCAGGTCAGACAACGTTGTTTTATGGCTGGCATTACATGGAAACATTGTCGCTGAATGTGTTAATATTGGCATCGATATAATAATAGTTATTTTCATTTGCGATATCAATATTGTCAGTTTTAAAGGCGATTATTTGCAATTTGATTTTAAATATTTAATGTATGTTATTCCTCTGAAGATCCTAAAACCCATTATTACTTGAATAATTTAGTGCCAAACCTCTATATTTGTTATATGAACACTATTATCGAAATCACATAAAACAAAACTGCCCACATGTTATGAAGTACATATAAAAGAAAACTACAACTGATGTATGCTTAGTGCATCAAATATGTATCCTGTTAACAAAACGTTACCATTTTACTGCAGCCTTTTGATCTTAGGGGTACTAAGATATTACCCCTTGAACGCTAAAAGATACCAAGAAAAATCATTTTTGCATATTCTTTATATCTGGGTATCATTATTGTGTGGCGCAAACACCATGGCCATGGGATTGTTGGTCTGTACAAGTCTAAGTAGTAAGTGATTTATTTATTCGTTCATATAGAAGTATACTATGTACAGTTGTTACATTTTGGGATTATCAAATCAAACGTTAACGGTCGAGTTCGAAAATATGCTAGGTATATGCCTTATAGGTTTGCCGCTTGGAATTTTTAGTCCGTAATTTAAAACTGCGTGTTCTGCGTGAAATTTCATCTCAACCGAAAAAGCTTAACACAATTAGTTTTTAGATTATTCTGAATATTTTACCTGGACCAAGTTTATCTTTTTAAATACCTAACATAATAGTAAGCTAAAAATTGAACCAAATCAATTGTATTTCGGTACTTTTGTTTCTGTATATTAAAAAATCGTCCCCAATTTTCGTATTACGTAATAAAACGTAAGTTTTCTGTAAACAGAGTAGAAAAGTTTGTTATATTTCTTATTAATAGAGAGATCTAGAAAATTTAAAGTGTTATTACTTTCAACTTCCATAGTAAAACGTATATTAGAATGTAGGTATTTAAAAAATTAGTTTCACTCTGGAACCTGTCCATGAAAAAGGTGTAGTCAACGTGCAGATACGTTGATGCCAGAAGAAAACATTTTTAAGAAGAGGTTCCCAGCATACCTAGAAATAATGTTTCAAACATTGTTAAATCCATGTTAGATGACCAGATAGAATTAGGTTTGACAGAAAAGGGAAAATATTTTGACACTTTTAAATAAATGTTTGTGATTTTTTCAGATTCAATAACAAACTGTATAGAATGCTGGATCGTTTGCCGATAGGTTCCAGCTTATCACCATTATTAGCCGAAATATTCACGTCAAATTTCAAAAATAACAAACTTTTCTACTCCAGTTACAGAAAACCTACACAAACCGATCATACCATCCTTGTCGACTCTAATCATCAATTTTCACATAAACTAGCAGCTTTTCATTCCTTAATCCATAGGCTTTTCTATGTACCTCTTTTACCTGTCGATTTCATAAACGAACGAAATATTATATACCAAATAGCAATAAACAATGGCTATTCGAAAGCTCTAATTGACAAACTAATTAATAAAAAGTTTAATAGGGATTTACGTAAAAGTCAAATGGATAACCCAATTCCTCCTTGGCCACCACCAAAAGGTCTGAAAATTAGTTACATTGGTCCAGTATCAGTTAGAATTGGAAATATATTTAAAAATGTTTTACAAAATGTACGAATAGTTTATATTTCTGTATGGAATTTGGGTAGAATTTTGTCATATACCAAAGATAAAATAGACAATCTTAAGAAAAGTGGGGTTTATCAACTTGATTGTAACAATTGCAATTCTTCTTACATTGGTAAAACAGGTAGGAGCTTCAAACTGAGAATCCAAGAACATTTCAACGCTCAAAAATCTTCAAATGATAATAAATCAGCAATTGGTGTTCACCTTAAACAAACAAAACATTCTTTCGACATTGAAAACAATTTTAAGATGTTACATAATATTTCCAGGGGTAAAAAGCAGGATGCTCTTGAGAGCTTGGAAATTGCGAAGATTTCAATTAACAAACAAATTAATTAACAATAACAAAAAGCAACAGAATATTATTATTGGATACACTGGATCCCTCATGTATAAGAAGTTTTTTTTATTGCTGATATTTTTCAGGTCACCCAAAAGCTTGTTTACTTCTGCTGAGTTAAAGTAAGATGTTATAGATACATAGCCGAAGTGTGATAGACTAGATGCTATTTGTAAAACCACTGCTACGGTGTACCTGTGTTGAATTTTACTGATTAAGGATATTTTATTATGATTAGTTTTCCTAACCTTTTAAATTTAGGACTAAAACCTTTTTTTATTAGACAAACCTAAATTTATTATTTTTACTAGTTTTATAGGAACTATGGCAATTATCTCATTAAGGTGAATGTTAAAAATATATGAAAATAGGTATGTTAAATTTATTTTTCTCTTACAAACGATTGCATACTGCAATGTTTTTTTTGTTACACGTCACATTTCCAATTTGTGTCACGATCTGAGGTTGGGACTCCCTGACACTTTAAGAAACCTATACTCAGTATTTATCAGTTCAACTAATGGAATTTGAGAAGTATACAACTAGGTGTCGAGAACATTTTTTTAAAGTGAAAATCATGTCAACTTAAGAATAAAGTCAACAAAGAACTAAAGACTTACAAGTTAATAGACTCTAATAATTTCAAAGGACAAGTGTTTAAAACACTATCTACTACAGTAAAATTTCCCTAATCTGATCCTACAAATGACTAAAAAAAGATCACCCCTTTTGGGTCTGAGTACTAACAACCATGATCTAAACCAATTACTAACTTTTGTTCAGAGTAAGGTAATTAGTAATCTTTTATTTCGGATGTATAAAAAATAATTATATGCTTGTTTTTAATGTAGCTTCCATGAACAAAAAGGGAAAATACCAAATATATACTAGATGCCTACACACATGCTTAAAAAGAGGACATCTGGTTACCCTAGTTATGTAAGAATATCAAGTATTTGAACACCTTAGAAAAATGTTTGTTACTATTTATACAAATTTTAGCTGAATCTTTATCTGATTTAGTCTACTCAAGTTTTCTGTTATCAGGTAAGCTTGCCAAGCAAGTCTGTAGCATCATTAATTTTTCTTTTTATTTTCAAAATGCTTAGCTTAGCATATTACCATTAAAAATCATTTGATTTAGAAATATTTAACCAAATTTTTACCATTATTGAAGTTAATTTTGTTTTTTTTTTTGCACAAAAAAATAAAAATTATTGTCAAACTAGTACTCTAACCTACAATTTTTATTGACGTTCACTTCCAGGGCCTACTACATTTTTTTCGAACGCTACCTCACATCTGACGTAGATGCGCTGGCTGGCGAGCACACCTTGTTTTCTTTCCACTCCCACCATGCCTACAGGCGGCCATTTTGGATGTCAAATTTGGCAGCATTCTGGACAGACTCAATTCAATACTGCATAAACTCATTGTGTTTAACCTAAAATTCATAATTTGACAGGAAAAATCATATAACAGTTAAGAGCTAATATGGTGCTGTCCCCGTTACGATGTGCATTTACAAATTACGTTATCTTTTATTTCCTTAATAAATGGGAGTGATTTTTACAAAAAAGTTCCGATTTAAGTGCTTTACATATCGCGTTCACCCAATTACCCGGAATTTCCCTCCTAGTGAATCTTTCTACTCATTACGACAATAAAAAATAACATAACATACGAATACGTACTCTATATATAGTCAAAAGCAGTGTTATCGTGCGGGTCATACGATTTATCAACGACAAACTTTTTGAGTTTGTTTTTCTTTTATTACGTATAATCATATTCTCCGCATAAAATCCAGAAGATGAACTAGATAGACCTATGATATTTTCATATGAAAAAAGAGGATAAATATATAAATACCAACAGCGACCAACCAAAAAGCGATGTCACTTCAAAGTCAGATTGATTGAGTGACAAAATGAGTAATAGAAAACAAAATGGTATTAAATCTAATAAAATATTACGAAAATGAAAATTCACCGGCCAATATCCAGGAGACAGTAGCAAAAGCTCTAGGAATCGGTATAAGGACTGTGCAGAAAATTGTGCATAAAAAAAGCATAATTTACTACCGAAGAAGATCAAGAAATGTACACGAAAAAAGCCAAAGACAGAAGACTTAAGTGACAATGTAAAAATGGATGTTCATAATGCAATTTACGAATTATACACATCAAAAACTAATATAACCTTTCAAGTTTTAAAAGAAGCTTTAAAAATTGAGGCATATTGGAAATTGGACTAAAACCGTTCAATTTAATAAAAATGATGGGTTTTCGATATAAAAAGGGCTGTAATCGAAGATTTTTACACGAGTTGCCACATAGCAAGTCAGCGTATCCAGTTTTTAAAGAAATACACGGAAAATGTTAATGGAAAATTAAGAAAAGTGGTATTTTTAGACGAGACTTGGATATTTTCTAATGGAAGTGGTTCGAAATCTTGGCAGGACGCGTCTGTAAAAAATGTCTTGAGAAAAAAGGGATGTGGGACGGGAAAACGGTTCATCATTTTGCATTCAGGTTCTTCAACAGGATTTCTCCCAGATGCAAGTTTACTGTTTTCTTTAACATTTAAAAGTATAAACTACCCTGATAATATTAACTGTGAACTGTTCGAAAAGTGGTTAAAAGAACAACTGATTCCAAGTTTAGATGCTCCATCTTTAATCATTCTGGACAATGCATCGTATCATTTAAGAATCTTAAATAAGCAACCTACTTCATCGTGGAAGAAAAGTGATATTTATGACTGGCTAATAAGACAAAAACAAAATCCTTTACCCAATATGCTGAAACTAGAACTTCTTTTAATGGCAAAATCTATTAAAAAACCAGCAATATATGCCGTAGATGAAATATTACGGGAAAATGGACATGAGGTCTTACGACTGCCGCCATACCATTGCCAGTTTAAGGCAATAGAATTAATATGGGCTGGATTTGCAGATGAAGTGCAAAT